>PVIH01011286.1:11374-70207 GCA_004025045.1 Sigmodon hispidus | reverse complement strand
GATGAAAAAAAAAATTCAGAGGGAAAGATGAACACAAAGAAAATATAGGTGTAGCAATCTTATTTGTATTTCTTCCCTTGATAAGCCATGCCTATCATTCTTATCCTCTGTATAGTTATTGTTAACTCTTCCACATTTTAAATTCTTTTTACTGTGTTTTTTTTGATAAATACAAAATAAAGAAGAGAGAAAAAAAAATGATTTACTGTCTAAGTCAAAACATATAGATGTAGATGCACACACACACACACACACACACAGACTCACATACATATACACTCATGATTATTCACAAGCCTTTATAGCCTACACTATGATACATGACTTCACAGACTCTGCATCTGTTCATAAAGGCTGCAGACCCATGTGAGTTATTTTGAAAGGTCTACTGAGTGCCCACATAGAAGGATTACTTTGTTGCCTGCCAGCATCTTCTTTTTCCACACAACATTCTGAAAAGCTAGCTTTGGAGTCAAACATGCTGGCACACACCTGTAACCTCAACACTTCAGAGGCTGAGGCAGGGAGACTGTCGTGAATTTAAGGCCAACGTGATCTCCACAGTGAGGTCCAGGCAAGCCTAGACTGGAGGGAAAGACTCTGCTTTGAAAAATAAGAAAAGTGACTCAGCCAAAGGCAATTTATTTACTGTCATATTTATCAAATACAGTCTATCTTTTCTTGTTCTAATATTTTTATACTCTTTAAATCAGATTATTTAATAATTAATGAGTCTCCCTGCTTCCCTCAAGTAAAATATTTAAATAGAGAAAAGACTGACCTAGCCAGCCACGGCAGGAGAAGTCTGTAATTCCAGCACTCAGGAGGCTGATGTAGGATTGTGGACCTGAGGCCACAATCATTAGTAATTGTTATTAATAAAGATCTCCAAAGGAAAAAAGTGGTTAAATCCCACTAATATTTGTGGTGATATATTTTACATTTAATAAAATCAGCCTGGAATATCAGAGAACAGAATCACCCACAGTCAAGCCAGGAGGGTCAGAGGGTGGTAACTCACAGCACAGGAAAAACAGTTGGAAACTCACATCTTTAATCCCAGCAAGGAATGAAGAGCGGTGACCCATACCTTTCTGTGTTTCTTTGAGTTCAAGGCCTAACCAAACAGTAGTGGTTCACACCTTTAATCCTAACTCTATGATTATGATGCAAAGTTGAATTGAGAAGTGAAACAACTGGGAGAAGAAGATATTTAAGACAGGCTTATGCAGATGGTGTGGTATTCTGTACAAGTGACAGTCAGGCTGAGGACTCTTAAAGATAGCTTTTACCCTGAGAAGTTAAGTGGGTGAGAATTGACTGTGGTCTGTTTCCTCTCTCTGACATTCCAGCTTTTCCCGAACATCTGACTCTGAGTTTTCATTAAATACCAACGAGAGTTTGAGTATCAAATACTACAGAAATGTCATCTTAAATCTTGAAGTTTTTAAAATGAATGTTCTCTAGATGGGAGATGACTCAATGGTTAAATGTTTCCTAGAGTTTGGCTCTCCAGAATCTATGTAAGTATTAGGTAGCCATGGCAGCCTGGCCTGATCACTCCATCCTCAGAATGCAGAGAATCCCCTCTGGGTTTGAGTGAGAGAGCCTGCCACATTGAATAAAGTAGAGAAATAGAGAATGACTCCCAATATTACCTTTAGGCCATCACATGCCCAGGCACAAGCATACCCCCACATCTGTTCACATGTGTTCCCACCCCATAGGCACACTACACACATGTACACACAAAGAGAAAAAGAAAAATAAACTAAAAATGAATAGTCTCATAAAACATCAACCTCTCTTTCTCACAGCCATGGTTAAATAATGGCTGTGGACAAGTGAGTTCTTGTGTCAAGACATTTTAGCTCTGTGTCCCACATGGCAGCACTCTCCCTTTACAATCAGAGTCCTCACGACAACAGCAGAGAATTTGGCAGAACTACCCACAGAGCATAAGGCCATCTTCACACTTTCTCCTCACACTTCATGAATAAACATTCCTTTATTCAAATAAGTTATATATATTAACTAACTCCAGTAATGGTGATTCCGCTTTAAAATGGTAAATACAGTCATTCTGGCATGCCTGCAGGTGTTTGCAATTCAAATTACAGAAATTTTAATAATGGCAAAAATAAAAATTAGCACCAAGGTTCCTAAGGCACTATAATTCCAACACTCTTAGTGTAGCAGTCGAAAGCACACATGAATACTTTCCTGTTTAGAAGCCGAGGGCATCTTCACAAATATTCACCTGCAATCTCACGCAGGAGCATCCTTAAACAATTCAATAGGCACCATTCAGAGCATCAGAACATCAGAGCACCAAAGCGCCCAAGCCCCTGACATTAAGAGGTAATGTCACTACTCCAGAATACATAACAATGAAAACAGTCATTGGATTAAATGATTTCCGTACATTATCACCATAAACAATAATTATTTGGCAGCTGCCCTTTTCGAGCGTGGTGCACACTTATGAATAAATCAAGCCTTATTGATTTACTAAGCCAAAACACTTTCCATTTTGCTCTGCTAATAGGCGCTCTAATCCCTTGCTGCACTTAGTGAGGCTTTAATGTAATACGTCTCTTAATACTTTTAATATGAAAGATTAGCACTGGTTAGCCCCAGAGCAGTAACACTACACTCTCAACGGCCAGTTAGCCACTGAACCCAGTTGTCTTTGGGCTTGGGCACGTCCTGGTTAATGGAGTTCTCTGACTGCTGATGAGAATCAAGCCATAATGACATGAACTGGGAATGCCGCCTGCTGATCTTCCTTTGGAACATTTAGCATATTTATGAAGACCCATATTCATTCAAAGATAAACTTAAAATAGTGCAGCAGGAAAACATCGGACCATAACTAGGTCTTTGTGCCCCATCAAACTGGCATCTAAAATGATGAGTAAGATTGGGGGATACTGTAGCTCAGCTGTTACAGTGTTTGCTTAGCATGCACAAAGCCCTGGGGTCAGTCACTGGCACCTCATAAAAATGCTGTATCAAACAATGGATCCATCAAATTGCTCTTTTTTAATGCAGAGACAACTTTAGACAATCCAAGGATCTTGAACTCAGCAACTTCATTCTGAGCAAGAACCTTCTTTTTCTCCCACAGAACAGCAGGCAAAGACCCACCTACTCTGTCAGAGACCACTTGTTCCCAGACCACTTATTGGGGAACTAGAAACTCTTATTTATCTAGATTTCAAAGGGGAACTAAGCTGATTATTGATTAAAGGACCTTCTTCCCAAGCAATCACAAGCATATTCTATTCTAGATATATTATGGTTGTTAGTTTTTAATTGTTAACTTGCCCAATCTAAAATCACCTGAGGTCTGAGTAGATTTCTAGGAATTGTCTAGATCAGCTTGATCTGTAAGCACGTGTGTGGGAGACTACCCTGGTGTTGACGTAAGAAGACCCACCATAAATATAGGTGGTGTCACTTCACCTGATGGACCCTAGACAGTGTAACAGCATTGGAAGCAGGCAAGGATGTGTTAATTCTCTCGCTGCCCCTGACTGGATGTGATGCTTTTTCTCCGTGATGTCTCCATTGTAATGGACTGTAGCCTGGAATCATAAACCAAATAAACCCTCTCTTCTACGAGTTGCTTTTGTTAGTATATTTTATCGCAGCAACAGAAATAAAACTAGAATACATGTCATTGTCCAAGTTGGACACTGGTATTTTGTTCTTGTGCTTTTCCTAGATTCCTAAGCTGACATGCATTGACTCAAATCCTAACACAAACTCTATACCTCATTCATAAAATAGAAAAATGAGCAGTCACCCCTTTTTCTGCTTTTCTCCTTTAAGTGGTATCACAAATGCAAGGAGGGAGGTTGGATCAGATAGCTCCATGAGATTACAATACAGAAGCCCTTACTTCAAAAATGGACTGCTGGAGAGGGTTGGGGGTCTCAGCTATGGAACTAAGTTGATGGTGAATGCTCCTAAGAACTCAGATCTCTAGTCCACCACAGCATCTCTTTCTGGACTTTGATTCCTGGGACCTGTAAGAAGCCTCCATTGGGCTCAGGTGAAGGCTCAGTCAGTTAAGTTCTTGCTTCCCAAGCTCAACAACATAAGCCAGATCTTCAGCACTCAGGCTGGGCATTACTGGAGAGGCAGTTCCTCAGGGACTTCTAGACAAGCAGCCTAGTCTAACTGGAGAGCTCAAGGCCAATTAGAGACTCTGTCTAATAAAAAGACAAGAAAGTGAACAGAGCCAAGTAAAGACAACCAAGCTTGTTCTTTTGTCTACAGACACACACACAAACACACATACATCCCTCTCATGTGCATGTACAAGCCTCCCATCACCACGGAGCATCTCAGACAAAAACATTAGGGACCCAGATTGCTAGTTTATATTTTGCAATGCCTTTTAAATTCAACCACAGCAAAGATAAAGGGCATCCAGGCACAAGTTGCAGTATTTATAATACTAACTCACTAAGAAAACCATACAATAAAAATCCCCATTCAAAACACAGATCCCCAGTCCCTGTAGAGCACCCACTGCCTCTGGTTATGAAGCAATAATTATCCCTCCCCACAGAAATCAATAAAAGCTCTTGCCCCATGAACCTGCTATTTCCTGACTTTGTTCTCTGAACTGAAGATTCCGAGTAATATTGATTATGTAGTAATTTTTTTTAAGTTCTTTACAAGACAGCACTGAAGAAATCCTTAAGCTAACATCACTGGCTGCCATTGTTTGAAAAGACTTCTCATCTTTCCATCACATTAATGGTCACCCTTTTCCTAGGGTTTTCCCATCTTTCATTTTCATCTTGTCATCTTAAGGGAATCTTTGTCTTGGCTAATAGCACAGAGTCTGAAGGATACAAATGTGATGGTGTTTCTGAGACTTTGACAACTGCCATATTTTTCTTCCAAGTGAGAGACAGGAGCTGATGAGTCGACTGAGCCTCGTCTCTCCAGGGACAGCAGGAGCTATCCGGAATGAACTCGGAGCTCTGAGAGCACTAACATCCGGACTCCAGAGCTCTGTAGACAGCTCACAAAAGCAACTACCAGAAAGTGCCACCATCAGGCTGGGTAGAGGAAGCCAAGATGTCCCAGTGGATGACGGTGCCTGCTGTCAAACCTGGGACCCACATAGGAGAGGACTGACTCCGGTATGTTGTTCACTGACCTCCACACACATACATATGTGTGTTTGCACACACTCACACATACACACAAATTAAATTTTAAAATGTGATTTTTAAAAAAAAGTAGATTGAGAGTAAATGAGAATGGTGAATAACTCTGAACTGATAAAAACACTCCAAGACCTTGGTAGTAACACTGTTTGTGCATCTTTGTGAATATGGCAAAAATAAAGGGATGGCTTTTATGACACATGAATTGTGTTTTAAAATTATACAGGTCTCAGGGCACAGCTCAGTGGTAGAGTATTTGCTTGGCATCCTCAAAGTCCTTGCAACATTAATTAATCAATTAAGTTACATTAAACACACATAATTGAGATGTGAGTGACGCTATGGTCCCAACAGCCTTGTTTGTGAGCACAGATCAGTTCTGACCTTAGGGACCAGTGGGAGAAGAGGAGGAAGGAGGCAACTAGGTCCAGGCACAGGACAGAATAGGCACAAAGATTAAAAGGATGGTCCCCTCCTCTCTCTCTCTTCTGAGACAATAAGGGGTCATGATGTCAGCCGAGGTCAAGGAAATGGATTCAACCCGGCAAATGTCACAGAAAGGCAACTCTTGAGCTTCAGCCTATTTTATGGGCCCTCTTTAGCAACCCATCAATTATGCATAACAAAAGGACGACATAAAAGCCACAGAAAAATCATAGCAGAGGTTAGGATGGGGGGAGCAAAGGAGAGAAGAGAGAAGAGTAGAGAGAGGGAAGAGAGAGGGGAGGGGGGATGGAGAGGGGAGGGGGGATGGAGAGGGGAGGGAGGGAAGATGGAGGAGGAAAAGTAAAGAGACTACCCCAATGGAAGAGCAGCCATCTGGGTCAGAGATCATGGGATAGCCTTGGGAGAAAGCAGCAAAGCATCGGGTGCCATGGATGATAGAATTATACAACAAAAAGAGATCGGGGTCAAATAATTGGCTGAACTGAATTCTCACAGACCCATAAGAGCTTTTTCAATGCCTTCTTCCCCAGGAGAAGCCCTCAACTTCAGCACTACAGGAAGGCTGACCTGATAATACTTAACTATGGGATGTCCTGTACATTCGTGGAGGCTCAGGGGTGTCCCTGGCTTGGTCACTAGATGTTGGTAGCATCTCTCTCCCAGCAGAGCAAAAAAGGACTTACTCCCAGACATTGCCAGATATCTTCTGGGGGAAAATCTGCCCCAATAAGGAACCATCATTTTGTGGCAAGAAAAGTAATGTCATGACTAGATGAGCTTGGCCCACTGCTTTGAGTGACGTCACTTCTCATCAGTTCTGCTTTCTTTCTGTTTCATACCTTCGGTGGCTCCATAGTAAGAAAGGTCAAAGACTACGCGCAGGGCAAGGGATGTGGCTCAGTTGGTAGAGTGTTTCTGTGCATGCAGGAAGCCCTGGGATCAATTCCCAGCACTGCATAAATGGGGCAGTAGAGGTGAATGTCTGTAATCGTAGCACCGAGAAAGTAGAGGCAGGAGGATCAGAGGCAAGGTCTTCAGTCTGGGATACACAAGACCTTGTGAAAAGCAAGAGAAGGGAGGGGAAAAGAAATCAAACAAACTTAGGAAAGAAGCCCAGAAGAAGGCTGGAGAAGCAGCTTAGCGGTTAGGACCGGGGACTGCTACAGCAAAGGACTCAAACTTAGCTCCCAGTTCTCAATCAAGTGTCACAAACAAATCACCTATAACGCCAATTCTAGGGAATTCAATGCCCTCTTCTGGACTCCTAAACTCACGTGCACTCAGCTACATGCACACACACACAGTTCTAGTTCAAAATAAATTAATTTTAAAAAAGAAGTCTGTTCAAAAATATCAATTCTTTAAAATGGCAGAAAAATAAAAGCAACACATCTACTCTCCAAGAGTCTCTCTCTCTCTCTCTCTCTCTCTCTCTCTCTCTCTCTCTCTCTCTCAGCTTAACTTCCTTTCCTACCATTCAAAAACAACCTGATAATTAGTCTTAAACCATTTTTCCTCCTGTATGATCCAATTAACTGAAGAGCAATACTATTTCTAGTAAACAAAAACCTATTCACCACCTATCCCACAATATCCGATAGATAGATAAGAAAGCCCCAGAAGTTCTAAGGAACTGAGAAACCTTTGCACTAAACCCACTCTAGGTATTCTGGAAGGTTCCCTCTGACCCTTCAGTGAGGACAGGCATCATGAAGAGCAGCTTCTTTGCTATCAAATCCTTCGCTATGTGAGCTCACCATCCGGAGGCATCAACACCTTGTTGTTTTGTGTGCACCATCCCACAGGGTGCAGATCTGCTATGATCACGTCACACCAGAAGTCAGCCCTTCGGTCCTCCCCATAACCACAGTAACGGAGAAGCAGCAGCTGTCCACAGGTAGTGATGATCGTGGCCACCCAGTAAGTGTCTGGATTGTTCTTATTGGCCACCTCCAACTTCATTCCCGGCTGGAAGTTATTTTGAATGCTGATTTCCACCTTGAGACATTAGAAACACAAGAAAACCATAATCACAGACTCTCAGAGGATTTTAAAAACTACTTTAAGCAGAGAGCATTTTAAAACAGTACTTCTGATGCCCTCACACAGGCACATATTCAAAACAAACAGAACACAAGCCTACAATGCAAGGGTAAGCCTTCTAGAAGTCACATTCAGAGGAAAGATAAAATGGATTTTCATAGTAAATTTTATTTCACCCATTAAATTTGGGTTTGTCCTTTCAATATGAATCTAATCTTAGAAAAAGTAAATGAGCCAGGAATGGTGATGCGCACCCACCATCCCAGCAGTCGAGAGGCCAAGCACAAATATCCTAAAGTTAGGTTCACCTGGGTACACAAATAAACACTGTCTAAAAAACACCAAGGGGGAAAAAGTACATGAGGGATGAAAATGTCACTCAGTGCAAGCATGCCGGAAGCTCTGAGTCTGATTCCCAGCACTACATCATTTTAAAGAAGAAAAAGGGGAGGAGGAGGCAGAGGAGGCAGGCAGAAGCAGGTGAAGGATCAGAAGTTCAAGGTTATTCTTGGCTACATGGTAAATTTGAGACTAGACTGGGCTACATGGAATCCTGTATTTAAAAAAAAAAAAAAAAAAAAAAAAAAAAGGCAAGGACTAGTGCTTTTGCTTTTGAACAGAGGCTCCAAGATCGTGAGTTCAAGGAACAAGAGCGTATCTCGATTGCAGCTATCTACTCTTCCATGTAATTCAATTTTTCTGTATTCCTGGAGCTCCCACCAGGATGAAAAATAAAAATAAAAAAGCTTTTCAGCCTGGAAATCTTAACATTCCAAAGCCAAAAAAGCAATGGGACCATAAATTAGTCATCTGTGAAACGGAGGCTTCTTTTCCTGTCAGTCTTACGCTCAGGCCTGGGGACAATCTGCATCTGGTAGGGGAGATGTCTGCATCATCGCTCAGGAATACAGACATTCTGAAAGGTGCTCGAATGTTCATCAAGGCCTTCACCATGTGACGACATCTACTTCAACTGAACAGGACATTCGAGACGTGATGAATCACAGACTAGACCTGACTCATTACTGAAGACGTGACTTCACTATACAGAAAAGAAGGGAAAAGTTGTATATCGATAATCTTTCTTTCCCAAACTGCCTTAAGGAAATTACCAGCTCATCCCCAGTATCTTGTCAGCCTAGCTTCTGCAGGGTCATAATCCTAGCTGTAGAAACCAAAGAGGCATTGCTTTTACTTTGCTTAAAAATGTAGCCCCTGGTTTCAACACATGGCTACATCCATGATCAGAATAAACCATAGCCTGGTGAACACAGAGAAGAAGGGAGGGATCCAATCTTACAAACTTAATACGGTCTTACATTTCCTTTCAAAATAACACTTCACTTCCTAGTAGAACTTAATGTGGCTTTCTTATTTCAGCAGAAGAGAAAAAAAAAAAAAAAGCTCAAGAAGGTTGAGTTGCTGCTAGGGCAGCTTGATGAGAAAACAGATCTCTCGGAAATAAAATTTTATTGGCTAAAACAATGTCCATGTGTGAGAGGTTGTCCCCCACCCCTGGGGTTTGTTCCCCAGTGGACATCTTAGCCAAATTCTACAAATTATATTATTAAGAAGAATGATCTTTGTGAGACATATATTTTCAGAATATCTGTCCTGATTCTTCCCACCTGACTTATTTACCCTCCAAAGCCTAGAAAACTCTAATGTGACTTTCCAAAATTATAATGTCAACCATTTTTTTAAAAAAAAAAAATCTCATGTAGCTCAGGCTAGCCTCAAGATCTCTCTGCAGCATAAAGTGTTAACCCTCCTGCTGTTCCATTCCCAATGAAGACATTACACAGATGGACCACAACACCCAAATTTAGGCCATGCTGGGGATCAAACCCAGGGTTTCATGCTGCTAGAAAAAGACTCTCTCAACTAAACCAAGTCCCCAGCCTAAAACATCACCTCACTATAAAAAAAATATACAGTCATTATACCTACTAGAAAGACATTAATGTAACATCTTGCCTAACTCGCTGGCCTTTTATGAGACTCAAGCTATGGCCTATTTTATGTGCAGCTACCTATGAAAACCAAACCTTTGCATCTTGCGTTCTTCCTATGAAATCTTCTGTGTTCCCACTTCTTTCATTCTTCTCTTCTGACTGGTTCCTAAATCACCCAGCAGACCCCGTTCCCTTCCCTCCCACAGACCAGGAGGGACGGGCTGACCAGTGTTTAACGTACATGCCTGAAGGCTGAGTGTGGCACAGCCCTGGTGCCTGTTTCTTCCAAATAGTCTCCCCAGCTAAAGCCGTTTTCCTCCAGGCTGGAACCTTCCTCTGTGGAAACCAAACAAAGCAAGAATATCAAAATTAAATCAAAGCATGCCCAGAAACACAAACTGATACAGCACCTATATGGCTGAGTTCTCTAAAGAGCTTCAGTTTACTTGTGTAGAAATACTGAGGTTAAAAGAAAAAGGGGAAGCAGGGAAGTGGTCTTTTGGTAAACTGCTTGCCATCCAAGGATGAAAACCTGAGCTCAGATATACAGAACCCACATAAACAGCCGTGCTGGGTAACACACACATATATGTAATCAAAGGGAGACTGAAACAGGAGAATCCCTGAATCAGTGACCTCCAGAGTCAATGAGAGAGTCTGCAGAAAGAGAGAGAGAGAGAGAGAGAGGGAGGGAGGGAGGGAAGGAAAGAGAGATTGAGAGTGGTTGAGGAAGATAGCCAGCATTGATGTCAGGCTTACAAAAAGAGACAGTGACAGAGACAGAGAAAAAGAAACAGAGACAGAGAGATAAGAAAAGACAATGCTTTAATACCCTGTCAAAATTAAAAGCAACATTTGTGCTTTCAAGTCAAATGAATAGGAGTTGTCTTAAAGCTAACATGGATTAGCCTAACGTTGGCCATGGTAGAGACTCCGGCTTGAGAAGGCCAAAGCCATGGAAAGGGACAGTCCAAGCACAAAGTGTGTGCCAGGTCACCAAAGTGTGCACAGTCACCAAACTACCTGCTCACTAGGGCTGGAGACTGTAAAATAACGGTTTATGAACTAACATTCCAGGAAAAAATGAAATGGGCCGGAAAGAGGGCTCAGTGGTCAAGAGTGTCTGTTGCCCTTGCAGAGGACCAGAGTTTGCTTCCCCGCACTCATGTCATACAGCTCACAAGCACCTCTAACTCCAGCTCCAGAGGATCTACCACCCTCCCGGGCCTCACAAACACTCCTGCACATGTGACAACAGGCAGACACACATGCACATAAGCAAGTAGCTGAGTAAAGGAGGAAGGAAGGAACAGCTGAGTAAACTGAGGCAACCCAGCAAATAATTAGCTGACACCCCTCATGTCATCTGCGGTGACATGCTGTAATACAAAAGTTCCCAGGGCCTCTCAACCAAACAGAAGCCAACATAACATGGGTTTCTCAAATCACAAGGGAAGGAACAGCAACAAGCAATGGCATGCAATGGCCTTCAAGATGGTAACTCTTCTCTGGGGTGGACAGGATGGCTTAGCATGCAAAGGTGCTCACTAAGAGAGGAGCCCCAGTTTAACCTGGAAACCACATGAGGAAAGGAAAGACAGACTCCTGAAAGCTGATTTCAAACTTCCTGAAGTACATTCATACACAAGTGTGTAAGAGAATAGAGAGAGAAAGGTAGAGTCATAAGTCATAGGTCATGTGATAACTTCAAACGGCTAGAGCTAAGCAGTCTGTGATAGCATCATGGCTGGCTTGGACTGTACCTGGAATCACTCAGGAGGCAAAGCTTTAAAGGTGCCTTTAAAGAAGTTTCTAGACTGAGTTCCCTGAAGAGAGACACCTCACCCTAAATGTAGTTGGCACCACTTATGAACTGGGGTCTTAGCCTAGATAAAAAAAGAGAAAGTGAGCAAAGGACCAACGTTAACCTCTCTGCTTCCTGAGAATACAAGTGCCTGTCGCTATGACCAACCACACACAGTCAGATTGTGAGCCAGAACAACAACAAAATGTAACCAATAAGTGGCTTGCACAATTTTAACCTATCTGCAAGGCTGTCATGAACAATATACAGTAGCAACCACTGCACCAGCAGAGCGGAAGAGCCATCTGGGGCCTGTGGTCCTCAATGAAGTGTTATATGTACTCAGGCGGGCCAGAGGGATTAGAACTAGAAGGCTTGCAAGAATAAAGGTTTCTATTAGAGGTTATGTTGTCTATTTTCTCTTAACAATTTTTTCAATGATCAGAAAGAAAATAAATTGTCTTGTTATATTCTATATAGTCCAAGAAATGAATAGAAAATGGTATTTTATTTTATAATCAGAAAGTGTTAATATTACTTTTTAAGACAAGTTCTCACTAACTTGTAGGCCAAACAGGCTTTAAATCTGTGACCCTGCTGCCTCAGCATCCCAAGAAACTGAAATGGCATAATCCTATATCCCCAGGCCCAGTTAAAAGAAGCTCGTAGAGAGTAATGGCCTTAAATGTTGCCTTCTAAGACTAAGTTTCTTAAAGCTGCCTCTTGAGTATATGGCAATAAAGATATTTAAAATCAAACATCCAAGAGAACACATCAATGCCTCTCAAAAAATAAGTTTCTGAGTTCTGAGCCCTAACCTAAGGACCTGGAGCTTAAAATACACAGAAGCAAACAGAGGAAATTTGTTCTGGCAAGCAAAAACACTTCAAAAAAGTAAGATCCAGAATGAGATTAAATAACACAAAAACTGTATGTCCAACACTAGTAACACTCGCTATGCTGTTGGAACAATAAAGCTGTATACAAAACTTAGGTCTACTCCTAACCCAGCCTTTTAAAATCTGCCACATACAACCCCTCCTCAGGCCTGGGTCCCCAAACAGTCGATTCTCTAAAGGCAAATCCAGTGAGCAATAGGTAAACACATGCAATGTTTATGAGAGATCTCATAAAGCCAGAAAAAAATATTTATAACTCAGCCATAAACCTCTTAAACCCACAAACATTTTATCAAAGAGACTCTGACAGTCCCTCCATCATAAATGAACTGGTGAGAGACATGGCCCATGATGTCATGAAAACCCACCATGAAAAGCTACTATGAACATTTCACACCTTACAAAGAAAACAGGCATAGTCACTAAATAGCAGTCTTTTTTTTTTTTTTAACAAAAAGCTATCTGTGGGACCAGAATATTCCAGAATAAACATAAAGAGAATGTCTTATGAAAAGGTAGAACACAAGTGACTTAAAAATAAAAACATAATAAACAAGTGCCCTATACATCTTTTTTTAAATAAATCTGAGACCAGCTAATTTTATAACCTAAATGAAGCCTAGCCTCACTAGGCTGGCCTTTAAAGCCTGTGATTGTCACAATGTGGCTCTGAGAACTGGCAGATCCTGCTCAAGGTAATGTCTCACATACTAGGTAAGTTTTTAAATGTGGAAAGAGATAGGAATACAACATTAAATCATCTCTAGAGACTAGTAGCTGCTCCTACCACCAGGAGAGAAAACCAGCTCAATTCTGAACAGCAATGTAGCTCAGGAAGGAGCTACAGTTGCCAGTCCACCATGGAGCTGACTGAACACACAATTTCAGCCTAAAGTTCAAAAGGGGAATGGGATGGTGTATTAATATTGACCCCTAAGAGCTAGTTCACAATAAATAAAGAGGAAGCCCTAAATTTTTCTAGGAGTGTTGACTTACATTCTCCCAAATAAAAGAGGCCTGCTTCCCTGGCATATTCCCAGTGAGAGCCAGAAATGGCAGTAGAGTGGCTGAGGCAGGAGAGCTCCTATGTTCAAACAAGCAAAGCGTAGCCACATAAGTAGCCCTCTCTTAACACAGAGACAACATACATGGAGTGAAATACATTTAATGCATATATACATTCTTTGTGTGTGCACATGGGTAAGTGTGTTCATCTGTGTGAGTATCCTTGTAACTATACATGTGCAAGGGCCAGAGGTCAATGCCATATCTAAGTATGCCTGTGACTGTGCATGTGTGCAAGGGCCAGAAGTCAATGTCATATGTGAGTATGCCTGCGACTATGCATGTGTGGAGAGGCCAGAGGTCAATGTCATATGTGAGTATGCCTGCGACTGTGCATGTGTGCAGAGGCCAGAAGTCAATGTCATATGTGAGTATGCCTGCGACTGTGCATGTGTGCAAAGGCCAGAAGTCAATGTCATATGTGAGTATGCCTATGACTGTGCATGTGTGCAGAGGCCAGAAGTCAATGTCATATGTGAGTATGCCTGCGACTGTGCATGTGTGGAGAGGCCAGAAGTCAATGTCATATGTGAGTATGCCTGCGACTGTGCATGTGTGCAGAGGCCAGAAGTCAATGTCATATGTGAGTATGCCTGACTGTGCATGTGTGCAGAGGCCAGAGGTCAATGTTGTATGTGAATATGCCTGCGACTGTGCATGTGTGCAAAGGCCAGAAGTCAATGTCGTATGTGAGTATGCCTGTGACTGTGCATGTGTGCAGAGGCCAGAGGTCAACGTCATATGTGAATATGCCTGCGACTGTGCATGTGTGCAGAGGCCAGAGGTCAACGTCATATGTGAATATGCCTGCGACTGTGCATGTGTGCAAAGGCCAGAGGTCAACGTCATATGTGAGTATGCCTGCGACTGTGCATGTGTGCAGAGGCCAGAGGTCAACGTCATATGTGAGTATGCCTGCGACTGTGCATGTGTGCAGAGGCCAGAGGTCAATGCTAACTATCGTTCATCAAGAGTCATCCATCTTGATTTTAAGGTGGTCTCGTACTGGCTCATCCATTAGGAGAGTGTGGCTGGTCAGCAAGCCTGAAGGTTCTCCCACCAGGTGAGAGGCACACTGGCTTTTGGTCACATGGGTTCTGAACCAAGCCGTTTCCAGCCCTGTTATTTACACAAGTTCACGTGTTCTGCTTCCTTCTTTTTACTCAGAGGCTGGCCTTGGCTGCATGTTCAATACCACAGACAGGCCCCACTGGGAAATTACATTGAACAGCCTGCACAAACCACATCACGGCATCTGCTTAGTGTGGTGACCCCACATTGCTCTGCTTTCTTTTACTCTGACTAAAGACACCCAGAGGTCCAGCCATTGAATCAAGGTGGGCTTCATTCCTGGGTGCCTCAGGGTTTTGTTGGGGGTTTTTCTGCCTCCTGAGGATCCTAAGCTCTCTGTTTATCTGTATTTACTTCAGGCACACATTCTCTTTGGTTCTGAGAGTGAGTGTCTTTTACCATATTTCAATCATAGGCGTCACATTTGAGTTATTGATCTCAGCTAAGACTTCAGGAAAAGCCAAAAGTGAAAGAAAGAGAAAGAACTATTCATTTGAATGGCAATTGGGATTGATCTCATGGAAGAATCATCATTGCTAAAAGTTAAATCAGCTGGAGGCACAGAGGGTACAGAGTGGACAGAGACACAGAGTGGACAGAGTGGACAGAGACAGAGTGGACAGAGGGGACAGAGGTACAGAGGAGACAGAGGGGACAGAGTGGACAGAGGGGACAGAGGTACAGAGGGGGCAGAGTGGACAGAGGGGACAGAGGTACAGATGGGACAGAGGTACAGAGGGGACAGAGGTACAGAGGGGACAGAGGTACAGAGGGGACAGAGGGGACAGAGTGGACAGAGGGGACAGAGTGGACAGAATGGAGAGACAGAATGGAGAGAGGGGACAGAGGTACAGAGGGGGCAGACCCCACCCATAATTGAAGAGCTACAGGCAGTGGATGGCTACCAAGGGAGAGTCTGGCTTTGTTTTCCCCTAGGAAAAGCCCCCTGATAGTTTGCTCATGCCCAAGTGGTCAGCTCTGCCCTCAACACTAACGGAACACAGTAGGGTACATAGGCATTTCAACAGAAACTACGGATAAGGAAATCCTAAACTTGAAACAGGCAACGGGGGAACACAGAAGAAGCTGGAGGTAGAAGATGGAGTGGGTATGATGAAAATACATTATACTCACGTATGTTTAGTTTAATCTAAATAAATTGTAGCACTATCAAAGCCTCCTAATCATAAACATGTTGAAATACTAAGAAACAGGAACATATAAGCCCTTAGCACAGTGGGGAAAGACCTGGACCAGAAGCTGCAAAATATAAACATAACTTAGAATTACTTAGCAATCTTAGTATTAAAGATTGGGACATTGTGTATGATTTAAACCAGCCACTACATGAGAGTAAAGAACAAATCATGACTGAGTACCTATGATGGATTTTCAGCCTGGAAACCCCAGACTCTGATATCATTCTGAAGAACTTGTCAGTTAGAATAATTTTCTGACAGTAGATTATCAGTAATGAGCTTCAGAATCTACTTGCGCTAGAAAGAAATATGGCAGTTGTATGAAAATGAAAACTTATCATTGAAAATGACACAGCCACAGACAGCAATGCGTGCAAAGGATGCACTATAAAAATACAGGAAATGCCCAGGAACTTTCAAAGTATAAGATTACTTTACTGAGCAGCTACAAAAAGACTTGGGGGGGAGGGTAGTACCAGAGTGCGTGCCTAGCATGCTCAAAGCCATTGGCTCAATCTCCAACATCATTAAAAGAAAATGTATTTTGGAGCTGAAGAGATGCCCTAGCCAGGGAAGAGCTTACTGCATAACCTTGAGGTCCTGGGTTCGGATCCCCATCATCCACATAAGAGCTGAGTATAGCGGTGCATGCCTGTAATCCTGGTGCTGGGAAGGCAAAGAGAGAAGGAGAATCCCCAAGACTTGCAAGCTAGCCAGTCAAGCAAAACCAGCAGATGAGCCCCTGCCCAGGTCAGCCAGAGACCTTTCCTCGAAGAATAAGCTGGAAGGCTGGGAAAAATTCACTGGGTGAAAGGGCTTATGGCAGAAACCTGATGACCTGAGTATGAAAGTCCTCTGACCCCAGACATGACCTGAAAACTCCTGCCTGAATTATTATTAATAATAAATACAAATAAAAAGGTGGAGAGCACTTGAAAAAGACACCTGAGGTCAACCTCATGTACATGCCTACACATACAGAAACTAACAGAGAGGGGGAGGAGAGACAGGGAGAGAGAGAGAGAGAAGAGGAGAGGAGAGGAGAGGAGAGGAGAGGAGAGGAGAGGAGAGGAGAGAAGAGAAGAGAAGAGAAGAGAAGAGAAGAGAAGAGAAGAGAAGAGAAGAGAGTCAGAGACAGAAAGCAAATCTATATTTCAACAAAAGAACAATTAGTATGATCCTTTAGCCTTGGGGGATGAGAACCTCTTAGAAAGGCAATTCCATTTTTCTGCAGGGGGCAAGGTCCCACCCATGCATATAGATGTTTCTCACTCGTTTGTTATATGTAGGAGAACTAGAAGAACGGTCCTGATCCTGAAGCAGCCACTACATACCTTTATCCTATTAGATACTCAATTTTTACAGCTTTGCAGAAAAAAAATAGAATAGAGAAACCTGATCTAATAAACTCAATGATGTCAAGCATATTTTTATTACATCATTCACTAGTTTGATCAAAACATGGAAATGGGGCCAGCCAGAAAGCTTAGCAGACAAAGATGCTCACTCCCAAGCCTGAGAGACCTTGTTCCTCCTCCAAGTGGCCCTCGGACTCCTACATGTGCACATGTGCACCATAGGTGAACACACACACACACACACACACACACACACACACACACACACTTTGTTATTTTAAAGTAAAGACAAACGTGTTAATTTCATTAGACAGCGGTCAACTTACCCTAAGTTAATGGGCAACATTTTGTATGAATTCACTGCATCAAATATTAATGATTCATAGGGCTCTCTTGCCCTTATTTAATTTGCTGATATATAAATCATGCAATTCTATTTTCAGAAAAGTGTATTCTTTTAAAATAAACCACTGCATAAATATTTTTAGAAATGCATTTATAAATCCATTAAATATTAAAATCCAATCTAACACAATCTGGTTTGGAGGTTTTCTCTTTCTTTCTTTCTTTCTTTCTTTCTCTCTTTCTTTCTATGCAATTATATCACACAAATGCACATGGCCTAAATGTCTTTCATACTCCATACTTTCCAAAGCCATGACATACCTTGGAAGGTATGTCAGTGATGCCTTTTCCCTCAGCTCTTCGTTTCTCATTAAAGCTAACCTGGACACTGCTGAGATGCAACACTGAGCAATGGGACAGTCACTAAGTATGAGAGCACATGACAGCTGTTGGGACAGCTCAGATATGGATAGCATTCTAGACATTCACTAGCAGAAGGCATTGAGTCTTAGAAGTGCTATGTCACCGCACTGTAACCTGCCCATTCTGTTTGTATGGTCAGTAGTATAATCTTCGTAACTTGAAGGCAGCATCTCTACGGCGTGGCTAGGACAGCAAATGCCAAGAATTGTTGGTAGATGAGTTTTAGAAACTCATTCTCATTTTTCCTGAGCATCTCAAGTAAATGCTGGTCAAAAAGCCAAATTTTCAGAAAAATCAAATATGCAGAATCCTACCTGAATCAAGATCCCCATTCCCATTTGCTGGGCCGGTTTGCTTTTCCAATGGTGAGGAAGAATTTTGCATCTTGGAAACTGGCAAACGTCTCTCCATGCTGACAACTGTGGTCTTCCTCCCTTAGTGCATCCTGCAGCAAGTTATCCAAGGACAACCGAAAACAAAAATCAGAGTGCTTTAATCAGATTCATCATATTAACTCATTTGGCTCTCCTAAGATAGCAGAACCCCAGCACAGGGGCCACCAACTCACTGTAAGATTTCAGAAGCAGGACAGTACAGTTGCCCACTAGAAACACCACGAAATAGGCCAAATGGTGACACCTCACATCTCTAGACAACATCAGTTACAAAGGTCATAGCACAGCAAAACTATTGTCTAGAAATCATTAGCATCACTAACATGTACAGGTTTTTTTCACCAAGTACAGTCTAAGCACCAATCCACCATGTTGACACCAGAGAGCTAGCCAGCCACCTCCCACATGGTGCTGTGACATTGCAAACCCACCTCAGCCTCAGTACCCCACTCTGTAAGAAGTCATCCTGTCTCAGAGTGAGTTGGGGCTGAAAACAGTTACATAAGCCTTGGCACACTGGTTTGCTTATGTGTAGGCTTTTGTTTTGACCTTTATTTGTATTTGGAGTTTTGAAGTATATAGTCTGAAGATAGTTGCACAAATTACAAATAGGTAAGAATGTCCCCATCATACAACAGCTCTGTCATTCCTCACTTACATTCCGTTATGTCTGTGAAGAAAGAGAGGTAAAATTACAGGCAAATCCCATAGAATCTCACAGCATAGTTCATGTATGCCAGAACCTATGAGATGCCAGGAGCAATGTTTAAAAGGCCAGCATGCTCAGCTCTGGTAGATAGCACAGCCAGGGAGCAGGGTTTCTCTGTGTAGCTCTGGCTGTCCTGGAACTCTCTCTGTAGACCAGACTGGCCTGGGACTCAGAGATCCACCTGTCTCTGCTTCCTGGGTACTAGGATCAAAGGCATGCACATGCACCACCCTTTTTACTTCATTTGGAGCTAAGGATGTGACTCAGCTGGGAAAATGCTTTCCTAGAGTGTATGAAGCTCTAGGTTTGATCTCAATATCATATAAACTAGAAGCGATGGTACACACCTGGAATCCCAGCACTCAGCATTTGTGAGGGAAAGAAGGAGGATCAGAAACTCAAAGTTATCCTTGGGTATATAGCAAGTTCAATGCCATCCTGGGACACATGTGACAACTCTAAAATTTTTCAATTTATATATATTTACAGTGTATTACAAATAATTTTTAATATATACAATTTGTATATTTCACATGTAGATAAAAACACAAGTAAGAAAAAAGGCAAAACTAGATAGAATATAGTACATGTATTCCTAACAGTGGAATCATGTATAGCTCACATGATAGTAAGTGTGGACCACCTCCTTAACACACACACACAAACACACAATACCTCTAGTATTATTAAATTTTCTTTCCTAGAAAACAGATCTCTGATCAGTTGCAGGTTCATAAAAGAGTGTAAATCTGGGAAATAAAATGGGAGAGGATCTGGAAGAGAGAAAAGGTTAGGGAGATCAGGGAAGACTGGAGGGCGGGCAAACTGTGCTCCAGATGTGTTGTATGAGAGAAGAATCTATTTTCAATAAAAATCACAGAATAAAAAACATAATTCTTATATATATGTGGAGTTTTTATTATTTGAGCAATGACAAGAAAGTGTGGAAAAGGCTCTGATCACCAGGAAGAGGTGGCAAAGTGCCAGGCAGCCAGCACTAAAATTTAATTCCCAGCATATTTACTTACCTACCTGTTGCATCAAAATTCACCAAACACTGTCAGAAGGCGCCCAGGCTATATGTCAATTAAAATGCAAAGGATGAAAACGTTTACTTTAAAGTAGAAAGTATAAGATCACCTTAAGGGGTCCATTAAACAGCAATCTGAGCATCTTGCTCATGAATGAGCACATAGGATGACAAAGAGTTGAGGCACCTCCAGACAACTGTATTATCTTTCTTCATTCGATATTCTCTAAGAACACAGGCTTACGTTTTATGAAGCAAACATGATCAAGGAGTAAGAGTCAACATCAGTGATGATAAAAAAAGAAAGAAAAATTAAATGGAAGGCTGGGGAGATAGCTAGGTTGCAAAAGCCTTTGCTCTGTAAGCCTGAAGACTGAAGTTCGATCCCCAGAACCACCGTAAATGCTGGATGGGTGTGGCAGCCTGTTCACAGTCCCAGGCATGCAAGGTGGAGGAAGGGGAACCAGACAAGCTGGCTGGAAAAATGGGCCCCTTGCAGACCTCCAGGTTTATCTGAGAGACCGTGACTGGCTGAATAAGGTGCAGAAGGATCGAATGTGGTTCCTGACAACCTCAAGTCTCCACTTTCTCACCAGACGTCATAAGGCTATGAGCCAGAAGAAATTGCCTCCTTCTGTTTTGCTTGTTGGATTCTCTCTAGTATTATGTCGCAGCAATGGAAAGGAACTGGCACATATTGCAGAAATATTCACTTGCAATATATCGTATAAAGGGTTAATATTTCTTGAGGGGTATATAAACACGATACAAACTGAACCTTAAGACAATTCTTGGAGAGAGAAACTGTCCCACGCCGGGCTGATGGCCCCTTCTCTGAGAACACAGGAACCAAACAGGGAAGGAAAGTCAGTTCCCAATCGATTCTGTCCACGCCCCCGTAGGGGTCCTGATTCTCAGGAGCTACTAAGGTTTCCCTGAATAAGGCCTGAATCCCACTACAGACAGAAGGGCAGATAAAACAGTGCAGACACCAGCTAAGAGTAAGACTAAATTAGTGGAGCAGAAATAAAGAAATATTTGAAAGATGTAATCAACAGAACACAGTAGAAATAATGCTAACAAAATAGTCTTTTCACAGCAGGTAGCCACGGAAGCTAGAATAAATCACTGGGCACCCCAGCTCTCAGCCACTAATGTAACCCATGGAAATAGATAGTTCTGAGGGGAACCTATTAAATATAAGAATAGTACACTACTTCACAGAAATTTCTATTTACTTTCCTATTTAAAAGTCTATTTTACTTTAAATGGGATGGGATGGGAGGTCAAGTTTTACTGGAGACAATTGATTGATCCATTAAGCTTAGCAAAATAAAGATGGGGTATTTGAGGCTGGAGATTAGCTTGCTGCTTAAGTGTTCCTTAACATGTGGGAGGCCCTGTGACTTGCCACAAAAATAAAAATAAAACACACACACATACACACATGCTCGAATGCACAGGCAAGCCTGCACTGTTGAGCTCAAGAACTCATGCACACACTCGCTCACCCACATAAAGATATTTTGCTTAAGTTTTGTTTGTTGTTACTTTTTACACAATTCTCAAATTCTCTATGTAGCCAAGTCTGGCTTTGAACTCCTGATCCTCTGGCCTCCATACCCCAAATGCAAGCAAGGATTACAGGCATGCTTGTCATGCCCGACTAGATATTTTAAAAACCAAATGCTTTCCCTAATAACTATACTCTTATCTCCAAACCACAAAAAAGAGCTATTTATGTAAGGAAGCATATTTCCTTTTTCGTATGTGTGTGGCTGTGTGTATGTATCAGTGTGTATTTGTGTGAGAGTGTGTGTGTACCATCATCTTTAAATCCCCCAGTAAGCTACACTTCTATACCATTTTTGATCCTATTTTTAACTAGATTTTGTAACTTTAAAATCAAGGTTAAAAGTAGTTATTAAAATGTAGTAAATTTTTTTTCAGAAAGACATAAAGTTCAGCAAGCTATACATCTAAAGGGGAGCTTCCTTTTCTTTCTATAAACCAAGGCACCACATTAGCTGCTCTTGCCTCCAAAGCACAGGAGCTAGGAACTACAGTATGAGCACTTGCCTCTGTGAAAAGAACCATTGACTTGAATATGGAATAACTAAGCCATTATCGAGCTGTGGGACATAAATTAACCTTTCTGTGCCTCAAACTTCTCATCAGTTAAATAAGAGGTTTGATTTTGTGCAATCAAAGATCTTTTTCAACTCTAAGAGGCTAAGAATCTATGATGCCTCTCCAGTATTAATTGTCTATTTTCTCCATCAGACTATCATTTTATCTGAATCACATTTAATACAATAAATCTTCCCTCTCTCTTAGCCTCATTCTGCCTCTTTCCTTTTTGGGGGGTGTACTTAACAGAATACAACTAATTTTAGCATGCGTCCAGCAAAGTTTGAGAGGTAGAAAGTGACTACACGACACTCATTGGATGTCATTAGAAAACTCTAAAATCAGAAGGATGGAATTATTGATTTTGAGTGTCAGCACCTGCCTGGTGACATGGTACCCACCAGCCCCATGGATACTGGCACACAAGCTATAGCTAATACAACTAACAATCTGGATTTTCATTTCAGCATTTTGGGGTTTAGGGGAAGAAATATTAGAGACAGGGTCTCAGGTAATTCGAGTTAGTCATAAACTCTCTATGTAGCCAAGAATGACACCCAAATTCATGAATCTCCTCCCTCCACCTCCCAAATACCAAGCTTATGGATGTGTTCCACAGGGCTTCATTACAAAATATTGATATTTAAATATCAGGAGTTTGGGAAACTAGCTAAGATAATCAAGTGCTTCCTTTACAAGCATGAAGATCTGCTGGTAAGCAACCTCCAGACCAGGCAGCATTTAAAAGAAAATCCAGGCACATGACCGTGACACAATCCCAGCACTGCAGAGGCTGAGACAGGCGCCTGCGGGCTACTCTGTGAGAGAGAAACTACATCAAAACACATACAGCACAAGGGTGGGTAGATGCAGCGCAGGATGAGGATGAGCTCAGACAGGACTTACTCTGGAAGCTGAGGAGAAACCCTGTAAACTTTTAGAAATTTTACAGGTTGGATGCACTCCCTGAGAGACTTGGTGTCAAATGGCTCCTTAGGATCTGCTGTGAACAAACTTGGACATTTCCTGGTAACCAAATCATATGATCATATGATGTTGGAGTAGAAGGATTTGTCATGTTGACTTTAGGGTGCTGGTTCCATTGTAGATGCACTTATACAAAGCAAAGAATCCAGAAAAAGAGCTGCTAGGCAAAGAAGCAAAAGCAAGATTTTATACAAAAGTGCACACCTTGATCGTGGAAGAACACACACCAAGAGCAACAGCAACTGAGCAGCCTTGAACAGAGAAACTCAAAGTCCAGCTCCAAGGCAGAGAATACCCTCCAGGTCAACTGCACATCACATTTTGTACAATAAAAAAGCTCTAAACTAAATAAAGAAACAAAAACCAAGGTGTGTGTACGTGCACACACAAAACTTACATATCCACAAGAGTCTAACAGCTGCACACTAGACACTTTAACACTTGGGAGCCACACATGAGACTCTGGAGCACATCCTAATCCACCAACATTTCTTGATTCTATTAAAGGAACTATTTATTTAATTTAATAATGCCAAGCTTGCTAAAAGAGAACTATTTCAAAGCCTAGGAAACTACAGGTGATCCCATTTCCCTCTACTACAAACATGTGGCAAGCTTTCTCAAGAACCAGACCATTACCAAGTGTGTTGCCTTTGATAGGAGACAATGTCAAAGGAAAAGCAATCTTAGAAACCAACCTATTTGTGTTGCACTAAAACTACAATTACATTTCTTTTCTATTTTTAAGTTCAAAAAAAAAAAAAACTACCCCACCTGAAAAATGTTGTCAGACACATAGCCTTTCTAAAAATAAAAAAAAATGGTGGGGAGGAATAAATGTATCTAATACTAAATCAGGTATCAGTGACTTCTGGGATACCTATAAAAAGGGGAAGAGGTGTTGATAAAGTCTGTGATTCCATAGTGATTCAACTTTGTTTTCATTTACATCTCACAACTCAGCATGAAAGGGTCCTCTATAAGTCAGACATGGATGTAAACGTATACCAAGTGGATCATTCTAAATAAAGCTTAATGGGAACGATATTAGTGACAAAGAGGAAACCCCCAAGATGAGCTGAACAGGTAAACCTCACATCACTTTCTCTCTGTATGGGTATGTGTGCATGTGCATGTGTGTATACAAGGATGTGAAAGTGAGTGTACATGTATGTATACACACGCATATGGAAGCCAAAGGCAGATGGCAGGTGTCTCGGGTGCTGAGGGATTCAGTCAGTCAGTAAGAATCAGGGACCTTCTTGGCTCTACATCCCCCCAGACAGGATTCCTAGCACAGCTAGTTTTTTACGTAGGTGCTGGGGTCATATTCAGGTTCTCATGCTCTGACAGTGAGCACTTCCTCAGTGCCAGCCCAGTCATGCGAGCCTTTCTTTATGCCCTCTCATATGGTTGAAAAACCTCTTTACAGTTTCTTTCCCACATAAATTGTGAATGCAGTCTTGACAGAAATCAAGGAAAATAAAATTAAATAAAACAGTAAACAAAAATCACTGCAAACCCTAACACCTAGAAAAATCATTTTCAAGTATTTCTATCTTCTTAAAATGGTTTCTTGGTGCATATTTTTGTGAGTTCATAAAAAATTCAGTGTCTAACCCAATTTTCATCTAACATTATATAGAGACCATTTTATCATGCTCCAACAATTTTTTGAGAGAGGGGAAAATGGTTGTATAATGAATAGGGTAATGTTTTTATGCTTATTATCAAGTAGAAAAAGTTTTTTCTGAAAAGACTATTCACATTGCAAATGCCATCTCTGGTTTAGAAAAGAATTACAGTATGCAGTGATGTGTTCATCGAGACATTTCAATTCCACGAGAAAGTAGAACAGAAATTACCCATTGCCTGAGCTAACCCTAAAAACACAAAGAAGCCAGCAAAGCTGCAGTTACAGCATCGCTTCATACTAAGAAATATAGAGGCTGAGGAGATGTGTGGTTCCATCTGCAATGTGCCTACTATGAAAACATGAGGACCTGTGTTTGGATCCCCAGCACATATTTTTCAAAAGAAAGGAAAGAGAGGAAGGGAGGGAGGGAGGGAGGAAGGGAGGAAGGAAGGAAAAGAAATGAGAAAAGAAAGGAAGGCAAGCTAGGTAGGAGGCATCTGTGATGTAGCACTCCATAAGGAGCTGGGGCAGAGGCAGGTAGATCCCTTGAGCTCACTGAGCAAAGACAGTCTAGCCAGTCAATGAGCTCTCTATAGGTTCAGTGAAAGCCTGTCTCAAAACAAGGCGGAAGGTACTTATGTTGACCTTTGTCCTCCACATGAACATTCATGTGAATACATGTACATACATATATACATATTCAAGGCAAAAGAATAAAGTAAGTATGAAACTGGTATTAATTTTTATTTGTGGCAGTGTCCACTAGGACCTTTGTCTGCTCTAGTCTACACTGGACATAGGTGATGTCCAGAGAATTCACTTCCTCACTCCTTTATCAGGATCTGCTGGTGTCTTCTCATTTCTCCCTGTTGTTGTTGGAGCACACTCCTGCCGGCTCCCTAAGAAAGGACTGAGTGCAGAATTTGCCAGGCTTTGTCTGCCTGAAAGTGCTTTTAATGTGCTCTCATATTTTAACCTAGAGTTTAGGCAGATAAAGATATCTTAAGTTGGTGGCTAGCAAGATTAAATCAATTGCTGCCAAGACTAACGACTGGCATTCGATCCCGGGAACCCACTGGTAAAGGAAAGCCCTCTACAAATACACTGGGACACATGTGCACACATACATACACACAGAAAGACACACACATACAAAATGAATAAAAGTATGATGCAAAAAGATTAATCTTCAACTAGAAAGACATCTATCCTCAAAAAAAAAAAAAAAAGGGCACTGTCCCTACACTGTCTGCCAACCTCCACCCTTGAGAACTGTGATGCCATCTGAAATCTGGGTCTTTTGATGCTTGGAAATGGCACAACACTGTGGCAATCTATTTGAGGGTTTGGAGGCACTTACTGCTTCTGTCTATTTCTTCAATTCTATGACACTTTATGCAGTTATTGCTAATTTCCTCACCTCTATTTTCTCTTTCATTCTAATATTCATTCATTCAAAGGATGGATCTCCACCATTTCTCCTTTTATTTGACAGGTTTTTTTTTTCAGTTCAGTCCTTTCCTTCCTATTCTCTCATCAGAAATGCTTCCTTGGCTGGTTCTCTGGCTCTTCCATTAACTTTCACATGCTTTATTTTCCAAAAGCTTGTTTGATTTGTACTTACCTTGTAGTTGTTTACTTTATTCCCCAACTCAGAAAAAAAAGGTAAAATACAAAATGCAAAGATTTACTAAAGACTTGTGAAGTCCTGTATATCTGAATTACAGCTTCGTCACATCACTGAATTCTTAAAAATTCTGTAATGAGCTCAGAACACTGATCTGAGACTTTTTGAAAGATTCCAATCAAAGAAAATCTCAAAGGAATCTAAATGAAGCACAACCAAGTTTGGAACAAAAACATGATCTCTGAAAAATTGTAACTTCTTCCTAAGAAGCCAAGTGCAAACAGCCTGGGATCATAAGAGCTGGGAATCACAAGAGCATCTGCAAATAGCTCTGAAGATGAAGAGCGGTGTTAAGTGCCGAACGCTACCATAGCCCCTTTTATTTATAGTCACCTTGTCACCCAGCTCATTCTGCTAATAATGCCTGACTAAGTACATCGCTTCCAGCTTTCACCAGCCACCTCTCAGCCTTCCTAAGAACAGACAAGCCCTGCCTTCTCCTATCATCAAATGAGATGGCCTGATTGTTCGGGGCAGAAGGTCTGTGGAATGGTGCCATCTACCATCAGCACAGAGTCTGACTTACCTTGATTAGGACAGCAATTTACTCTCCATTTTTCAACCAGACTTGGTTTTTACTCTAAATAGATTGAAATCTGACACAAATTGCTGCCCCAGCATAAGAAATGCTAATTTTTTTGCAATCAGATTCATACCCCTATACTAGGATATAAGACACATTGGAAATAATAGGCATTTCAGAAGAAAATACCAGAGCTAGAGGCAGCCACTACCCCTCCCACAGCAACTTCTTGTTTCTAATGGGCCTCTTTAACTCAGATCTCAAACAATGTATGCTACAGGAGGCATAGAGTGACGGCAGAGTCAGCTGCTCACAGAGGAGCATTGCAGAATGAGCCTCCTGGGCTAGAGAAATGATTCCAGTAATAAGGTGGTTGCTGTACAAACACAAGGACCTGAGTTTGAGTCACAACATCCACATAAAACAAAGCCAGATGTAGCATTGAAGGCCTATAATCCCAGTTCTGGGTGGCCAGCCAGTCTAGCAGAATCAGTAAACTCTAGGTTTAGTCTGAAATATTGTTTTAAAATATAGAGTAGGGGGAAAAAAGTATCAGCCTTTTATTTCTACATGTACACATATGCATGCACCCTCATGTGCTCTCACACACTAACACATATACATACATACACACAGAAATCAGTTTAAATTTAAAAGCTAATGTCTGTGATTTTAGCTTAATCAGGAGATTGACACAACCTAGAATCAATCACTTTGGAAGAGAGTCTCAATAAAGAATTGGCTACATTAGCTTGGCCTATAGGCATGTCTATAGGGAAGTTTCTTAATTAAATTAATTGATGTGGGAATATTCAGCTCACCATGGGTGGCACCAATTCCTAGGCAAGGGAGTCCGGAACGGTATGTGACTAATCTCTTTCTGGTCTTGACTGTGGATGATTGTGACTAACTATTTGAAATTCCTATCTCAACTTCTCGTAAGTGGTGGACTATAACCTGGAATTTTAAACCAAATAAACCCATTTCTCCCCTAGGCTGCTTTTTGTCAGGGAATTTTATCACAGCAATAGGACTGAAAACATAACAGCCTTGTATGAGAAGAAAAAATTTTCAATGTTCAGATCAGCATACTTTCACTTGAAACTACATTCTTTATTTCAGCTGGTTAGTTACAAGTTATTTATTCACTTTAAAGAAAGATAAGATTGTGAAGTACCCAGTTAAAAACCACACAAGTTGAGAATTCCTTACCTAAAATGCTTAGGACAAAACATGTTGTGGATTTCAGATCTTTTTTTCTCTCAGAATTTGGAGGATACAAATACATAATATGATACAATAGAGATCTAAGTCTAGATATAAAAATTATGTTTCATACACAAATACCTTATACACACAACCTAAATTATTTACTATCAGGTGATTTTGCTGTTTTAGAGGCTGTGTGAGCATTCAACCAGGACTGGTCTAGAACTACAATGTCCCTGCCTAAACTTCCCAGTGCTGGGATCCCAGGCAGGTGCCTCCATGCCCAGCTTCGTACAGGGCCGTTAACACTGTGTGCCTGAAATAGAACTTCATGGTGAGAACTTTTCTATGTGCAGTGCCCATTCAGTTCTCAAGAAGTTTTAAATTTCTGAGCATTTTGCATTTCAGATTGTTGGATTAGGAAATTCAACCTGAATACAAGAGGGTTTGGCATCAGAGTACCAAAGTAGGGTTTCTTGTACCAGGAATTTACATCTAAGCCACAAAGGATTGAACTTGGCCCTGGAGTCCAGGAAAAGCAGTGGGATGGGAGGGGCGGGAGGGGAGAGGAAAGGGAGGGAAAGAAAGGAGGGGAGCAAGGAGAAGGCCAACTGCATTTCCAGTGTGCTCTTGCTGAAAGAAGCTATTTCTCTACCTTTCAATATGCTTGTTTTCCTTTCAGGAGGGGAAACTCATGGATACTCATCAATCTCTGCCCCCTGAGTCTTAGAATTTAAAAATGTGCACACCAAGCCTGGTCCAAGAAAAAACTAAAGTTTTAGAATTTGCACAGATATGGTCTCCTTGTTTCTGACACATTAAACAAACCCCAAATATAAGATTTCTCATGTTCTACTAATATTAAAAAGAATAAATTACAGCACCATCCCAAGTTATCACCAAGTGAGTGAACTAAACATCTGCTACACATTGGGTATCTGCATACAGGTCATTTAAGGTGAACTAGACAGTCGCAAGTCAGTCAAGAGGACTCAGAAAGTGGAGAAACTTACAAGAAGAGAACTTCCTATGAACTGGATTGCATAGACACTGTCTAATAACCCGAGTCCAGTGTTCTGGGTGATGTCTACGAATTGAGAATTTAAAGCCAAACAGGTGCTCAGGAACGATCCTTGACAGATGACACCATTTAAGCTTACAATGCACAAGGAAACATTTTCTGGCCACTAAAGTGCCTTCCACGCAAGTGTGAGGACACAAGTTCAGAACCCTAGCACACATCTAACAAGAGAGATGGGGCGGCACTGGGCTATGGTCTTACTACTATGGAGCTGGGAAGAGGTAGATCCCTGGAGCTTGGTGCCAGCCAATCTGTCTGAATCAATGTGTTCCAGGCTCAGTGTGACCCTATCTCAAAAAAATAATGGAGAGAGAAATTGAGAAAAAGAACCCAAGTCAGCCACTAACCTCCACATGCATTTTTTTCATAGACCTGGACACATGCACATATCCATACAAATGTATACATATACCACATACAACACACATAGACCACACAAACATATACACAAAAAATTGCTTCATAAAGGCATTCAGAACATTAAAACTGAGCACCAACCTTGGGGGCAGCCTCTGGAAAACCATGACCACACAGCAAGCTGACAGAGCTCCACCATCGGGCTGGGAATTCCCACAACTAGGGTTTTTTGGTGTTTAGGACACAAATTTGCAAATGCATCAAATTTTATAGATTATATCATTTAAATGCATGGACTCTTTACTAAGTAAACTGAAGATTTGTGCATAATAAATAAAAACACCCTAATTTACTTAGGAAAGAACTTAGAAAATGTGTAGGAATTTGCAAAAGACAAACTTTCCAGTCTCCTGACTCTGAAACAAGACATTGTCATCTGCTACCACTATAGCCAAAAGCCACACAACTGAGCCACACAAGGAAAGCAATGAATGTATCTTAAGACTCTGAGTCAGGGCTATATTCATAGCTGCACTTGGCCACGTGCAGCCCGTAGGCAGTAGTTCAGATCAGCCTGGTAAAGTATACAGTAATACTACTTACCAACTTGAGATGGACTTTTTAACCCCGCCAAGTACTGAGCTCAGAGCTACAACACAGAGCTGTACTGGAAGCCTTCTCAAGTTTTCCTTTCCACTCCAACTCATAGGAGTCTCTGTGCTTGCTTCCCATCCTTACAGACATAGTAAAAGGGAATAACAAGGAATGTACTAGAATAAAAGAGGACCTCAGTCTTCCTGGCTATGAAACAGGGAAACTCTCCCTAACCTGGAGAAGTAGCTTAGACTCTGGAGACGCATCACACAGACAAAGAAGCAGAGATTCAGAGTTCTGCAAGGGGATTCCCATAGAGCTAATTAACAATATTTGAGGGCAGAGTGCCTACTGGAGTTACAGGAGAGTGCCCCAATCCAAGGCAGGATGGTGGCCCACTTTAGTGATCTCAGAACTAAGGAGGTGAACAGCAGGTCCCGGGGTTTATTGGTTAGCCCCCTGAGTTTACTCCTTTAGCTCCAGAGCAGTGAGAAGAGTATCTACGGAATGAACTCTAACTACACACACACACACACACACACACACACACACACACACACACACAGAGAGAGAGAGAGAGAGAGAGAGGCACAGGCACCTCATTACAACAAAGAAATGTAAGCAATTGGTATGCTGACTCCCAACTGCTATTGTTATTCCAGCATATAGGAGGCTGAGGCAAGACTCCAGGAGTTCAAGACCAGACTGTGCCACAGAATGAGAGCCTATCTCAAGCAAACATAAAACACAACAAAAAGATAAAAGAAGAATGTGATGAAATAGGAAGGGTGGCTGGAAATGGAAAATGTTTAAATCAGTAGCTGTTACGTTAATAACAATTTTTGAACAACCAGATTGATCCCCATGCACTCATAGGCTCATCTTGGAGCCTCAGATCAAGATGCTTTCTGGAAAAGTGACCTGTTGCTCATTATAACTAATAGGAGTCTTTGTGAAAAACACACATTTGTAATTCAGACTCCAGCAGCACAAATTTGTACATATATTAGTTTTGATCAAATGTGGAGGAAAGAAAACAAAATGACTGTATTTATTACCAGGGAACAGAGAAGGCACAGTTTGGTATCTCTTTTTCTCAGGAAACAAAACTGCAAAGGAAAAATAAAAACTCCCAGAATAAAAATTTGTCCATCTTAAGTAAAGGGAGGTTGCCTGTGTATCTCAGCAACACAAAAAGCACACACCACAACTACAATGACACTCTGCCGTTCTGGTGTTTCATCGGATCTGCGAGAAGCTCTCCTTTCTCTCCCCAGTGTGACTACTGGGTGTGTATTGAACAAACACAGGACGCTAAAGAAAAGGCTGGGCAAAAACCAAATAAGAAGAAAGGAAGGAACGAAAGAACAGAGGGAGGAAAGGGGGAAGGAGGGAGGGAGGGAGGCAGTTAAATAATAGGCTTCAGGTGTGTGAGTGTGTGTGCACACGTGTGAACCAGCAAGAAGGTTCTTCAGATAAAAACCCCTGCTGCAGAAGCCTGATGCTCTGAGTTCACTCCCTGGAGCCCACGGTGGAAAGGAGAAAGGAAACTCTGCAAAGCTGTTCTCTGGCCGCCACTGTCGCATTGCATGAACACATGTGGGGCGGGGGGATGCGTGCGCGAGGGAACACACAATAATACTCAAACCTTCAAATTCTGTCCGTTCATCAGCAAGCTCCACCCCATCCTCCTCCAATCATTATGCAGAGGTTTGTTTTATTTTACAAATATTATACCAATTTACAAATGCTCTACCAATTTCTATTTTAAACCACTTTATGGGCTTGGGGATTGGTTTTGGTTTTGTCTTTCATTTTTTCATGGGGTTTTTGTTTTTTTAGAAAATCAGAAAATCTTTAGTCATACGTTTTCATAAGATGGAAAGCATCCATCTTATCATCTAAGGAAAGCCTATTGGTGGTTTTGTGGTTTGGATATAAATCTCCCCCACACCACCACCAGAGGCTCATACATTCAGAGGTTGGTTCTCAGCTGCTGGAGCTATTTGGAGAGATTATGGAAACAATAAGGCACAAGACCTGGTAGGAGAAATTAGGTCACTAGGGTCATGCTCGTGGGAGCTGTCTCTTGTCTCCTCATATGCCCCACACACACTTATCACGTATCATATATATCATGAAGCCAACCTCTGCATCATGCTCTTAACACCATAATGTTGTATCTAACCACAGGGTTGTTTGGCTTGTGACTTTTGTATAATCCAAACAAAAGTCAAAGATTTTTGGATAGAAACCTTTGAAATAGTGAGCTGAAATATACTTTCTTTCCTCTCATTCTTTATGCCAGATATTCTGTCGCAGGGATGAAAAGTCTGATTATCACAGGGTTAGGGTTATGGTGGCATATTCTCAGTTTTAACTCATAGCTTCTGGACAGCAAGATGGCCAGTTGAGGGCAGCATCTTTTCGGAAGAAAGCTGAACTGACAATATGAATATAAAATATTCCTTGTTAAGTTCAAAGTTCTATCCAGAGTCTCTATTTACAACACACAATTCTATACATTAACTATCTCTATACTTGTTTAAACATAGTCAACATTTACTTTAGTAAGAAATTATTTTTCTTAAGAATTACCCAGGAAGCCAAAATGATGGTTCCTCAGCTAAGAGAGCACTTGCTGCTCTTGCAGAGGGCTGGCTTCCATTCCCAGCACCCACACAGTGACTGACAACCATCTATAACTCCAGTTCTAGAGATCCTAACCCCCTCTTCTCACCTCCACAGGCAGCATGCACATGATGCACAGATACACATGCAGGGTAAAACACCCATTCACATAAAGTAAATCATAAAAAGCAACAAAAGGAACTACCTGGATTTTACAAAGGATGAACTTCCCAGTGGCCAGACCCAAAGACTGGAGATAGAAAGTTTTAAGTCTTTCAGTGGACAGTAGACACTTTCTTACTGGCTACCAGTATGCCCTAGTCATCAAGACATGCTACAGCCATTAGCCAAGACAGTCTGAACAATCCCCACCAAGTCTGGGACACGGCACTTTCTGGAAAGGTCCCTTTTAGACCTAGGAAAGAGTAGACTGAAATCAGGCATTTCTTCATGACTTGCACTCAAAGAAACCTCACAAAACTCAGTATGTGCATTAGCTTCTAGAGCAGAAATGAAAACAAGGCCTCATATGGTTCTTACATCACCAAACAATAACAGCACTTACTTCTGCACAGTGGCCAAAAGCGCACCAGCTGCGCTCAGACCTTATGTCACACAACTGTCACCTAAGGCCAGTTGTGCTTTACTACACTTTGGGGACGTGAAGCTCAAGCATCACTTAAACACGTTAGTGTAGACAGACGGCATCATAGTCTTTGTCTCTTTGTTTCTGGTCCCTCATGGTAACAGGGACATCACTGAGTGAAACTCCAGTCCGATGCCCCTTTTGTAGGCAAAAAGGCTCGGACTCACTATGATAACTACATTCATCTCTGGTCACACAGCTTAATAGATCCATCTCTGAAACTAACGGCCAAGCCTTCTAAATATTCCCTCTCTTTTTCTAGCAACAATTTTCTTTATACAAGCTAGGCAAACATTCCAGGTTATCAAACAAAATGCACAGGATGGCCTTCCAGTTTGTTGTGGCAAGTATAATTTCCCCTGTAGATCAAAGACAGCAAGTTGCTATTGAAGCAATATAAATATAAAAGTTGAGACTGGGGCATAAAATGTACTTTGAATTACAAATCTCAATATCATTTTTGTTCAAAAGCCTTTATGAGCTTTACTTCCTGACAAGATAAATTTCATTTTGAGACCTGCACCGTTACATAGACACAAAAGTTCCAATTTCTGAACTACAAAAAGAGAAGAAGTGTTGCCCAACCTGACTATACCAAACTGGACAGCATTTAAACCCCATTTTGTTGCTATTGTTCAAAACAAGTGTTTTAGGAAGCTAGAACTCTTACTCTGACATCTGTAGCTAAACTGAAGATTTAAATGTGGCCTCAGAAAGTTTGGGGTTTTGCTATATGGACTTACATTCAAAAGCATATTATATTAAGTAAACGAACTCTCATGCATTTAGTGGAAGCTCAAAGCAATGTTGCTAACACTTCCTGTTTCTTCCCAGAGTTCTTTGGGGTATTATGGCATGAGGAACAAAAAAACCAAAAATGTCACCTCAGCTAGAGTGGGCAGAAAAGGGATTTGATAAACCTACTCAGCAAAGCTTTTGATAAAAAGTAAAGCGGTCTTGTTTTGTTTGTTTTACTATATCAAGAATCATAGAACTAGTTATTTATACCTATAAAGGGCAATCATTTTTTAATGTTGTCTGTAATACTTCAGCCAAACTTTCTATGTGAGGTTCATGGTCTCAGCACTCTAGGTGGAGATGGGAAACACTTGGTTTGCCACATAAGCAGATCTAAGCTGGTATTTACAGAGTGATGGGTGGTTGTGGCTGCCTTTACTAAAAAATCTACTACATGGATACCCATCCCTACTCACTGCGTTTGACACTGGCCTAGGAATAAGTCTGAGAAGCAGTAGAATTTTGCTGTAGCACAAAGGAATTAGTAGCAAAGACAAAGATCTAAAAGGCATTTCTTTTTGGTTTGGAGGGTCTCAGGCAATACAAATTTACAGAAGTTTGTCTCAAAGACAGCTTGGCCAACAATTCCTTTAAAACACCAAAGCCCTCTCCCCATTACCAAACAGCTCAGTCACGATCTTTCCAGAAAGGAGAGAAGCCCTTTCCCCAAACCTGATGGAGGCTAAATCCATTCATTTGGTGTAGTTAGGCCGCGCCCTTGGACTATGGTACCAGGATGGTGAGAGGGGGAGGGGGGGTCATTGACAATGATTTACAAGAGCAATTGAGCCCTGGTCCAAAATAGTTTCCTTCCATGGGAGAGGGGTTGTAAGACCTTCCCTTCCCAATCAGCATCTGTAGGCTGGCTGGCTTGGTAGCCAGGCATATGGGGCAAAATAGAACTAATGAGAGTGAACTAGAAGTCCTGGATGTGGGCCACAGGTGCCACAAACATTCCTAGCTCTTCTGGGAATCCTACATAACCCCTCCAATTCTCAAAATCCCCAAAATTCCAAAAGTGGAGCTGAAAAGTTTGGGACCTGTTTCGGGAACCAAGTTTCCTGGCACTGTCTCTGGTACTCTTGGATGCTGCATTGCCATCAAAAAGGGGCACGCACCTCCTTTCCTCACAGGCCCTTTGAGAATCTCCCTCTGATTTTTATGAGCAAAGGTCCTCACACATCAGCCACAGGAGTGCCCCAAGTCCCCTCTGAGCAGAGCTGGTAGCTAACACCACCTTAGCTCCCCCTCTTCCCGCCATTCCCTATGAAAAGGGAACAGTTGGGCTCTGCTACAGTCCTGTGGAATATTCTTTGGAATTAAATGGACATATGCTTCCATGGCCCCGACTCAGTGCAAAATTGTGGGTTTCAAAGCCCCATGAACTGTGCCCCCATCAGAGGCAACGTCGGGAGAAAGAGGGTAGGAATCCATGGTTGAAGTTGCAATTTACAAATAGAACCATTTTGTGCTTATCCTTATCTCAACTGAGTCCACGGATGCACCCCCCCGCGTGCGCGCGCACGCGCGCGCCGTCCCGGGGACCCACAGGCTGGAAGTGCTGGGGACGCGCCGCGCGCTCCACTTGGGAAAATGAAATGCTTGTCCAGCCTGTCAGCAATCACTCAGGTGGGAAGAAATAAGCTGAGGTGGAGTCTCTAACGCCCATCTCCCACTCACCTGACACCGCGAGTGGACTGGCCTCTCCCCCGTCCCCCCAGACTCAGCGGAGTCTCAGCGACCCAATAAAATCACCCTCTGGGTCCCTGCAACTGCCAGGTGACCACGTTGTTGTAGTAACTACAGACCTGGCCAGTTCCGTTTTTAATCAGTCCTTTTTAAATGCCTCCTCGAACTTGGCCTTGCTCTTTCACATTCTTTGGGGGAAGAATTTCCTCCCAGACCAACCCTCACCAGAGATCGCGAGCGACTGAAGCGTAGCTCACGCCCACTCTCCTCCGAAGATCGTTTCTGCTGGGCCCGTGGCGCGTACCTTACTCCTCTGCTGCGTCGTGGACACGGGCGACCCCTATCGGAGACCCCTGTTCAAAGCAAGGCTACTACAATCACGCGTTCCGGGTGGCTTTTTCCAAGTCCATCCAGGTTTACTGGTTTTCCTAGGAACCTCCAGAGTGGCTCCAATTTTTGACTCCAAATTCCACTTCTAGACACCCCCGAAACCCATCCACATCCCGGATGCAGACCCGTCCTCAACACGCGAACTTCCATTCACAACCCAAGACCACAGCCCAGCTCCGAGCGCCTACCATGGAGGGCGTCCCTCCAGGAGCAGTCCAGTGGGTGTCTAAACGAGTAAGAGACATGTTTTTTTCCCAAAATTCACTCCCTAGCCCTCATCTTCCCTAAAACGGAAAAATCGAAAGTGACCTGACAGTTCTTCAGGTTGACCTTGCATGCATTTTGCTAAGAGGTCCGTGCTTCCTCATCCTCCTCGATCCTTGGGCCCAGGCCCCCAACCTCCAACCTTTGCGCTGGGAGTGCAGGAAACAAGAGCCTTTCACCATAAGTGACACATACCTAATCTCCCGGACACAAAATCCCATTGACTGCAGGCAACCCTCCCTATTGCACCGAGTACCCTGGACAGTTAGTCTTTTTTAATAAGCACTTCCTCGTTCCGTCGATTCCACGCAGGATCTAACAAGACTGAGGGAGAGAGAAAACACAACCCTTAGAAGAGCGAAATTAATCATTCCCTCTGGCCTCGTGGATTTTGCACCTCATGTCAGCAGTTCGTCACGTCAGAAACGTAGCAGAGTCTGCTTCCGACAGACACACACACACACACACACACACACGCTGGCGTGGGGTAAGGGGTCTCTTTAATACACACCCTAGACATGTACACATACAGACTTGTGCCCGGGTTCCACCCGCACACACGAAGCAGTAGCGCTAGGATTTCCTCATTCCAGCCCAAGGCACCCTTCCACCCTGGACCCTCTAGCAATGGACTAGATACAGATAAACCTCGGAAAAAACTGGAATAGCTCGCTGCCCCTCTTTTTTCCTACTTAATTCGCTAAAGAAGCTCCTGGAGTAACCAAAAGGAGTCGAAACTAAGGCGTGGCCACTTCGGTTGGGTTTTTTCCCACCTCAAAACCTTTATTTTCAGTTTTAGAAAGCCACCTTAGCCCGCCATATTGGAACGGGTACAGTGTCTAAAGACTCCTTCCCCGCTGCTGTAGCGCTTCCAAGAAAACACAAGTACGGACTGGGCTGGGGACGTGTGTCCGGCGACTGCGATCAACCACTTCCCACACCCAGTGTTCTCCCTTTCCGAGCTTAATCTGAAGACTTCAACCGCTCGGGGTCAAAAATCAAAACACATCTAGCAGTTCCTACCGTTGCTTTTTTTTTTTTTTTTTCCTAAGAGGATTTCAGCAAGACACACACGCACATAAAAATAAATAAATAAACTCCAAAGCCCGATCAGGTTAGTAATTCTGAAAGGAGGCAGGATGAGTGTACACACGAAAGCCCCAAGTGACGGGATGTTACTTTAAAGGGTGACAAAAATGAACAAAAAGATCGTCCTTGCTAGAGCTCTCTCCGAAACTACTATTGACAATTTCAATTCCGCTGCACAAGGCAAATGTTTCCAATCGGGCGATTCCAAATGTCTGCGCGATTTTGAAAACAGCCCCCACCCCACCCCTGCCGATCTCCAATTCCACCGCCACCACCACCTTCTTCTTCCCAGTTCCCCAAACCTCCGAATACACACCAAAAGAGGGAGACCCCAGAGCCGAGGAGACGCGGGAACGCGGGGTAGGTGGCAGAGGCAGCTGCGTCGCTAAAACGAGTGCACAAGCGAGGAAGGTGGGCGGCGGGAGGGAACAGACTGCACCCGGAGGAGGACGAGGTCACTTTGCAACTCCGGACAGACTCCCGCAAGGCCTGGCTTTTCAGAGCCCAGAGCCCGGGGGAGGGGGTGGGGAAAAGGAAAAAAAAAATGACAACCCAGTGCGCAGAGAGGAGTTAGAGGCTCCGCTCAAGTGCTGCTCATTTCCTCTCCAGCCCCTGCTCTTCGGTTTTTCTCCTCCTTCCTCCCCAACCCCCCGCCTCCCCCACCTCCACCCCTAAGCTGGTTCGGCCTTCCTTTTTCTTTCTTTCTTCCTTTTCTTTTCTTTTTTTTCTTTTCTTTCTTTCTTCTTTTTTTTCCCAACTAAACTGGGGGGGAAAAAAGACGCCTTTCAGCGCACTCAACCTGCGGGCCAAAGATACGCTGGCGGGCTGGGTTAGGCGAGGGGACAGTGGCTGGGGCGGCGTATTACCTGATGAAGTTTGACCTGCGCGGGATAGTGGAGCCTGGCCCACGGATGCGACCGGAGTGGGCGCTGGTCCTGCTCACCCGCCCTCCTGTTCACTAGCTCTCAACCCGCCGCCTCCCTAGCGCGCCCGCTCGAGTCCTCCAGCTCCCACTACAGCCTCATTCCAATATGGCATCCTCTCTATGCGCATGCCCGGCACTCTTTTTTAAGATTTCTCTTTCTCTCTGTACAACGAACTCCTTCAACGACCTTTTCCAGCGCTTGCAAAATGTCTCAAGCCAATTAGACTGCTGTTCGTGGTGGACTCTTTCCGCCCACAACGCGACATCCTCCCACCCCCACGCTCCGGCATACATGGACGCCTCCCCCAGCAGACACAGTCCATGCCACGCGGCCCCCCTGGGGCCGCTCCCTTCCCTCCTTTTCTACAAGTGATGAGTAGAAAGTTCACACCGCAAACGTTCTCGAACACCCATTTATACTGACAACTAGACTAACGCCGCAATTTCTCCCGCAGCTGTTTGTTTTTTTTGGGTTGCAATCCCCTGGTCGACCCAGTATACAAACTTGTGCTATATCCTTCAAGAGCTTTCTAAGTGGGGAGAACGGGGATCCCAAAAACAAAATAGATTGTTCGATCCAGTCCGCCACACCCTGTTCTTTAATTGTGCTTTTCTAAGATTCTCAAGTCTTCTGTCCTTGGGGGAGGTCCTACAGAGAGATCTAGAAGAGGTCTTCCATGGGCTGGAAATTAAGTTTGAATTGTCGGAGAGATCTACCAGCTGCGATCTAGTAGGATGCGTGTAACAAAGCTCGAGAGGCTTCTAGTGGGACACTTGGTCAGGATGGGTTCCCATAGCGTGGGGATAAGAATCCTTGGGCCAGATCGAGAAAAACGACGTCTGCAGAGGAAGATCTACGCAGCCCGCCTTTGCGGGTCAGATGCCACAGACGTGATGGGAGGACTCAAGAGCTTCCCTGGCCTTAGGCGCAACGGCTAGGCAGAGCACAAACGAAATGTCGTCGGTGCGGGAAAGCCGGCGACGCTCAGGTAGACAAGATCCGAGGCTTAGGAAGCTAGGAAGCAGTGTGGAGGTGCGAGTATAGAGCCAGTTTTATCCACTAGGAAACAACAGATACAATTGCTAAGGTCTTTTGCCTTTGCTACCCTGGATAGAAATCCCCCAGCCCCCAGTTTCCTACTGTCCATGCCTCTCTTACACCACTCGCTGAAAATACTACCACATCTTGGAATTTTTGTCTCTCTTCCCGATCCCAACATCAGATCAGAACCTCTGGTGAAGTGAAGGGGCCAAGGGTTAACCTTGAGCAGGAGAAATCACCCACTAGGAGGCTTTACCTTATCTGGAAGAATCAAGGAAGGATGCGCCTAGAATCGACTCTTGACACAGATGTCCCTCCGCAAAAAAAAAAACGTGGGCGAAGGTCAGCGATTCATGAGAAGTAGTGCAAGTTAGGAGAGACTGAGCACTGTCAGTCTGGGAATATTCTAGTTTCTTAACATTTTAAGAGAACTCCTTAGAAGGTCTAAAGCGCCCCTTACACCTCCATTTAGTACCGAAGCCACCTAAGACCCAGAAGCGCCGAATCACCGGGTTATCAGACCTCTCGGAGGTGCACACTTTAATCCCCAGCTCGAGTTTGCCACTCCCGAAGCTTACCAGTGTCCAACTTTTGGGAACACTAAACTGTAGTTCTGAGTTCATGCCCCTTAAAATCACTGACGGGAGAGTCCTCAAAACAACAATATCTATCAGTTCCTAAACATTACCCATCCCACTGCACCCACCAACTGCCCCTTTCAGGATTCGGAGGTGGTTCTAGGTGATGGATCCATTGTGAATCCGAGCCCATGCTAGCCCTAGGTCCACCTCTTTTCTCTCATTCAACACACAGTAGAGCCTTCAGAGAAAGGTGGGAACATGACTCAGAGTCATCTTTAGAGACTAAAAGTGCACAGGTCTCATCCTGCGCTTCTGTCCTAGCGACAAGGGTCACGGTGTTGTCCATCCCCCAATCACTAACCGCTCTCGGACCGGAATGGCCGGGAGCACACACTGGGTCCTCCAACTCCCCAAAGCCTTAGGCGGTGGCTGCGCTTAGGAGCCCTAGGCTCCAGGACTCCTTTGTGCGTCCCAGACCGCCCACCTAGCTCCCTGCTCTCCACAGGACTTCCGGGCAGCTCTTGCTTGGAAGGAAATCGAATTTTACCAGTCCACCAAACTCAAGAAACTTGAGTTGTAACCAACTTGTACGCAGTCTTGAGTCTGTTTACTGTTTCCAAGTCATGATTCCCCATAGAACGTTATTCCATCAAAATTTTAAAACACACATCTGATTTTCTTACCTGATTCTCCAAGGCAATTGAGCAATCTCTGTAGATGGTTGACATTCAGAACCACGTTATATAATTTTGATCATGGATCTAGAATAAATGGCTCAGAGTTCCGCTTATTTATTTATTTGCTTACTTACTTATCTACCTGTAGTGATTAAGAAATAAAAACATTGCGCTGCCACAGCACACAATGGCTTCATTGTTTACACTTCAATGGGATCTTCAGCGAACTCTCTCAAAGTTCAGTTTTCTTTCCTTTTGATTTATTCTTCGCATGTGACTTTTCTTAACATCCCTTGGTTTTGGTTTTCCCCCCCTCCTTTTTTTTAAAACCACCTCCAACTATTTCCTTTTATCCAAGGACACCAAAGAGGCAAATGAGAAGCGGTTAGCAGATTCTCTCAGGCAATTAAGGCAACCCCTTGATCCCATTTCCATACCTTCCAATTTCCATTTTCATTTCCTAACCAGACCCTTTGGGGATGTGGGAATCTAAATGTGGGATTTACCCCCAAATCAATGAAACAGTAGCCTTTGCCAAGAATAAAAAAGTAGTGAAAACAGAAACTGTTTTGTTTGGGGTTTTGTTTTGTTTTTTTCAAAGTAAAGACAAGTTGCACTCCAACTCAGAAATAGTCATGTAAGTCTCCTGGCTAATACAAGATTTGTCTCTGCATCATTAACCCTTACTGAAACTATCCTCTCAAATTAGTCTTGAATAGCACCAACTATAGACTTTTATTGCACTCCTAAATTCTGGCTAAGCCGTGGATTTTTATCACTGTTAAAATATTTAAATTAGTTAACTGTAAAATATGTATATGCTCTTCTGTTTCTTTGATGACAGGAAAAAGTTAGGAAGTCCAAAGAAAAAGATTTTCCTTCATATTCTGTACACTCCTGAGAATTGCGTCATGAGAATTTGCAGAGTTGGAAAAATATGTTTATATTTATATTAAAGGCATGCAGTGGTTTAAATCTTGTGGCACTCTTAAATAAGTAAATAAATGTTTCTATTTTACTAAGTCACATTCATCACTTCTTTCAAAGAAAAAAAAGCAATCATCTCTCCAGAGACTTTGTGTGTGACTGTTCTTTAAAAGATACAGAACCTGGAAGCTTGCACAGAAGCAAGAGAGCTAACAGCCAAAGCTAATATTTGACAAATGTGCGCAACCTTTTCTTCCCTGGAACCTTTACCCCAAAATGTGTTTTCGCTTAGACCACATAGGAGAACATTTTCCATCCCTCTCCCAAGTCACCAAGTCTAAAATCTCTCTCTCTCTCTCTCTCTCTCTCTCTCTCTCTCTCTCTCTCTCTCTCTCTCTCTCTCTCCCCCCAATCTTCTTTCTTTAGCCCTTATCAGCATTAAAGTGTTTGGCAAAACTACCAGGAATTGAATGACCTTGGTCCCTGCTTCACCATTAATTATCTATGTGACCTCTGGGAATCCAGTGGCCTCTCTTGCTGCTGCATTTTCTCCCAGTGGGTAAACTAAAGGCATGGGGTTAGATGTTCTGAAAAGCCTTTTAAGACTCCAAAGATTATCTAGTGATTTGCTTTACCTCAAAGCCACAAATTGCTTTCTGTAATATTCTAACACTATCTCTACCAATTCTATATAGAGCAAAGCATAAACTCTAGAGGTCACAGAGAGAGAGAGAGAAAAGTACACAGATCTGTAGGGTCCTCTTCACCTGATTATCCTGGAAAGGGATTCTTTATATCAAATTTCTTCCTTTGTGGGCTTCTGTTTCATTAAATGGTAGCATTGCTGTGTAGGTTGTGCCTTGCCTCCAGCAATGTTCAGGGCTGAGGTGAGCATGCCAATCATGAAGGTAATTTGAAAAAAATTCTTGGAGAAAGAAGACATATTTACATGGCTAAAGCATTCTTCTGCAATAAGAAAGCAGCATGTCAGTCTCATAATTAAAGAATTATTAATGTGTATATTATAGTGATGTCCACAAAAATATAAGCACCTCTCATGTATCTCTAAAAATTTCAGAGACTCATTATTGATATGGCTACTTATATAATTTCAGGTTCTTTCGGCAAAATTAAAAAAAAATTAAGAGCATACACAAACTACTTTAAAAGTGCATTGTGCCTAGATGCTCATGGGTGATTTTTTTGGAAAAAGCTAACATCTTGCTTGTAGAATCTCAGTTTGGACTAATGGCTTCTTTTCCACTGAGGAAAATTCTCCTGACATATTTGCACTGAGACTTTTTGCAGCTATTGGTTTGAACACTGGGCACAGTAATGTGCTCTGAGTGGATAATGCTGTACGCATTGCATCTCATGATATTTTCTCTCAGGCAGTTTGCTTCTTGTCCTGAAGCCTCATGTCCAGCCATTTTGAGAGCTGGAAACCAGAAGCAGAGATTATAGGGCCAGTGCCATTACCTGGACTGAGCTGAGAGTGGACGCTTAATATTGCTCTATGCTCTGAGTAAGAAGAGAAATAAAGGGGTTTTTGTTTTGTTTTCACAGATCTTGACATAGCTCAGGCTAGCCTTAAACTCACGTATATACTAGAGGATGGTGGGTTGCTGCAAGCAACACCACATCTGTCTTTAATGGGGTTCTAGGGATCAAACCCAGGGTCTTTTGAGCTTAGGCAAGCACTCTACCAACTGAGCCATATTCCTAGCCCCAGGCACTCATCTAGGCATATTTTGATATATGATAGCATTTAGTGACTACTAGTCAATATTATGTATAACATTTCTTCTAAATGGTTGTAAGAAACAGCATAAACATATATTCTTTATTATACAATCTGAGTTCCAACTCACTGTCACTGTACCTGAAACATTGTGTGATTATTTTTTTTACCTAGGTAGATGGCATTTTCTGGAGCCACTAACATTCCTTAACATAACATGTCAATGATCAAAGTATTGGACACACACACATACACAAATGGGTCAATGATATGGTTTCTGACTCTAGAACAGTCCTTCTCCTATGTTTGCTAACTAGCCTGAATGAAGTCAAATTTGGCACCATGCTAATGGATACAGTCCCATTGGACTTATAACAAGAAATAAAATGAACAAATTAAATCAAGTGGACAAAATTTAACATTAAAAAGTGACTTCATGCATACATGTAGTGATTGGGTGCCCTCTATTTTAGTGAGTGTCAGCTATTGTGTAGAGATGAGATGTTAATGACAGAACACAGTACAAAGTCCCCTATGTGATTGTTGTCACTGTGTAAGTTTCTTTATATGATCTTATGACCCAATAAATAATTATTCTCATGTTCAAAGAAGAGCCCTACAAAGGCTTGCTCTGCAGTGCCATCTACTGGAAGCAAATACTGACTTGCCATTAATTTTCTTAAAAGGTAGTCTTTATGTTGTTTGTAGTAGAAAGAGCATTGGCAAAAATAGGCGTGAGCACTAAGGGAAGACATAAGTCCTGATTATTTTTAATGACATATAATGCACTGACATCTCTGTGTAGAAGGAAGCTCAAATCTAATCTTATCAAATCATGAGTCCTTTAAGTACTAAGCATAGAAAGTACTTGAATATTCTTTGAAAAGTAAAATTGCTTCCAATTTTCAAAATGAATCATTTAAATTAGTTCTTTGAGAGAGAACTATATTTTATCATCCATTTAAGAAGTTTTAAAATATTTGTCAGTGCTCATGAAATGAATATCGTGTTAAGTTTTGGAGGTGCCAATATTATGTTCATACCTTGAAGAAAAGGAACTCTTAAAGTTTTCCTGAGCCAATTTACTGTGTAGGTAAATGTTTCTAGTTAGGTCTAAAAGAAATGAAAACTAAAAATAAGGCTCAGGTTGTGACTCAACAATGGGACTGTCATCTGGCTCGAACCCAAGCTCAGGGTTCAGTTCCCAACACCACAAACAACCAACAGCAGTCACATTGTGTTCACACCTACTCACGCAGCAACACTTACTGAAGAACTCCAATGCCCTAGACACTGATTCTGAGTCTGAGCTACAGCGAGAGACATTTTACTCCATTAAGGAGAAATTAAAAGTAAGCAATTCTACAACATGCCTCTTGGAGGCTGACAAAATGGAAAAGAGAAAAGCATAGAACGTGATAATAATAGAAGAAGGCCTGGCATTTCATTGGGGAGAAGTTACTGGAATTGACATTTGGGAGAAAGTGTAGAAGGAACCGTGGCTACAGGTACTCTGGAGTTGTCTTGATTGTTTGAAAGAAAGAACTATATAAAAGTTGGGAAATACTTGTTCAGTTACATTAGCATGAACTGTTAACTCTACCTAAACTAAGCAACATGTTCAGAATTCCAAATGGGAAGCTCCGTATTCCTTCCTTCTTTATTCTTTCATTCCTTCTATCTTCTGTTTTGCTTTTGTTCTGTTGTTATATTTATTTTTGAGACAGTGTCTTATGCAGCCCAAGCAGTGAGCTCATTATGTAGTGGAGGAACCTCTTGCCTCTACCTAACAAGTGAGAGGATTACAGATGTGGACCAGCACATCTGTTTAATACAGTGTTAGGGATTGAACCTAATGTCTTCCACACACTCAACAAGCACTCTACCACTGAATTACCCTTTCTTTTTAACTTGATAATTAAGTTATCAAGAATAAAAGAAAACCATAGAAACATGTTATTAAGGAACCCAGAAATGGAAGTCTAAGAAAAATCCCCACATTAAAATTTAATCTTGAGTCATACAACTGTGAGCAAACACTATTTTTGCTTTAGCTGATCCTTGGGCAAAATGACACCTAGAGATATCTATTTCCACCCTTTCCTACCTCGGGTGCATCATAAAGTTTTCCTTAATCCAAGTCAGTTATCGCTGGCACTATTCATACTGTTAAGTTAGGTAACACTTTCTTTCCCATTTGTACTCATATTTCACACTACCTTGGCTTCTTAAATAGAAGAAAATTACAAGATTTTAGCATGAGTAAAAATTTTATTTTAGGTGTGTGTGTGTGTGTGTGTGTGTGTGTGTGAGAGAGAGAGAGAGAGAGAGAGAGAGAGAGAGAGAGAGAGAGAGCACAGGAACTCTTGTAAGTGGGCAGACAACTCACAGAATTCACTTTCCTCCTTCTACCTTGGTGACCATGGCGACCCAGCTCAGGTCACCAAGTTTAGCAGCCAACACCATTATTGCCTGAGCCAACTTGCCAACCTATGGATGAAACTTCTTGTGACTCGTTTGCAGGTGAGTCTCACTGGTATAGCTGCAGAAGAAGATGAAAACAAGAAGAAAAACGTGTAAAATCCAAAAAGATCTGTGAAACAGAAATATCCTCATCTCTTTTTATAGTTTTATTCTAGATAATAGAAACCATGTTTAATGAACCAATATATTCCACTTTGAAAAGCCACCAGGTATTTTTGTATTCTTTCTGCCTACTAATTGACAAAAATTATTTAGTTTGTGTGTGCATGCGTGCATGCCCTCATGTCGGGGGTGCACCTACAGAGGCAGACTTAAAATGCTTTCCTCTATCACTCTTCCCCTTTCTCCCTTGAGTCTGGGCCTCTCGCCAGCCTAGGCTGATAGTTAGTAAGCCCCAGCCATCCTCCAGTCTCCTCTCACAGTGCTGGGGTTACAGATTCTTTGGTGAGTCCTGGGGATTCCAACCCATGTTCTCAGTCTTGTGGTAGCAAGTGCTTTTATCTGCTGATCATTTCCCCCATTGCCTAGCTAACTTTGGGTTGTGAAAACACACACATCCTAAGATCACAGCTTGAATTTCAGTAATTTGTTCCTCAAAGAGTCTCAGTAAATCTTTGCAGTATATAAAGCCTTGACCCGCATGTCATCTACGGACTGATGCCTCCTTCTCTAGTCTGTAAACAAGCATAGTGTTATCTCATGAACACTTGAGAGATGACTGTGTAGAAATCATTCAGTGCCTTTTCTTAACTTCTTAGAAGAAAGAGCACAAATTAGAATTTGCAAACTTGAAAGCAAAGTTTACTTACTTGGCTTCTGAGTGACCCTTGGGCTCCATAAATGCAAGGTTACACTTGAAGTAATTTGTTTTGTGTTGTGTTGTGTTTCGTCGCTGAAGGGAGAGAGGATGGATCCTGCCAGAGAGGAGGTGACAGTAATGGGCTGCTGGTGTCTTTCATTAGAATGCTACTTTTACCAATGAAGTCAGCAAAATAATAATCTAGAGGATGCAGAGGCCTCAGGGGGACTCTTTGCGTATGACTCTCATTTGGATAAAGGTGTGGGCTTGCTTAAAGGTCATTCTCAGGGCAGTTGTCTTTTTTCCCCGCCTCAGCTACAAAGAATAACACAAATTAGAATGTTGTTTTTATTATTGTTGTTCTGGAAACCAAAGCCTGTTCTTTGCAGGCTTTCTACCACTGGCTTATTTGCTCAGCCTTCTTTTTATTTTACTTTCTATTGTTTTGTTTTTTTTTAGCCAGAGTTTCTCTCTGTGTAGATCAGGCTGGCCTCAAACTTACAAAGATCTGCCTGCCTGTGCTTTCCAGTGCTGGGATTAAAGGCATGTGCCACCACATTGGGCTTCCTTTAGTGCTAGGGATGGAATCCAGGGATTTCTGCATAGTAGGCAGGTATTTTTCCCACTAAGCCACTCACCTGAGCCTCAGTTGTCAATCTTGAGATCAGTCTCACTAAGTTTCTCAGGAGGGCTTTCAATTCACTGCGTAGCTCAGGATGACCTAGAATTTGGAATCTTCCAGCTTCAGCCTCCTAAGTAACCAGGATTAGAGACCTGTGGTTCCTGCCCCACCATGAGCTGCTCCCAAAGCAGTATTCTTGTTACTTTATCTTGAGCCTGGGTCCTGGGAGTCTGTAGAAAAAACACCTGCTGGAATAGCGGCAGCTCCATTTAAAGCAAACTTGAGAGACCATCCTAAGAGGTTGTGGACTCTGTGTGATGATATATTGTACATACAATTAAAAAATCTGAATATTAGAAGACAGAGCCAACCCCAGAGCCAAACCATGAAGGTCAGGGAGTGCTGACCCATGCCTTTAATCCTCTCACTCAGAGACAAATCAAGCTGGATCTCTGAGAGTTCAAGACTTAACAGAGCCACACAGTGCTGGCACACACCTTAGGAAAGTTGAACCAGGAGGAGAGATAGCTGGATCGAGGGAGGGAGAGAAGTGAGAGGATCATCCTGTTCAGCTTTCTCTGCCTCTTTCCTGATGAGCTGAGGACAGAGAGGCTTGCTGTGGGAGGATTTGTGGAGACAGGCCTAAGGAGTTGACTGGGTGAAAACCGGTTGTGGTTTGTTCCTTGTCTCTCTGGTATTTCAGCTTTTCCCGAATATCTAGCTCCAGGTTCTATTATAAATTCAAATAGAATTTATGTGATACTTTGCCTGGAACACTGGACAGAAATAAACCTTCCAAGATATGGACTTTCCACTGCAAAGCCACAACCCATCATCTTCCTCACTTGGACCATGAGGAGCACTTTGTAGTCGTGTTTTCATAGCTTTTATTGGGGGATTTTTTACCTTTGACTTGTGTAATTAGACTTTATTTGAACTGGCAGCTCCAAAATAATGACATGAAGAGTTTTTATTAATTATAAAAGCTTGGCCTTAGCTTTGGCTTTTCCCCAACTAGCTCTTATAACTTAAATTAACCCATTGATATTAATCTATGTTCTGCCACATGCTCATTATCTCTCCTCAGTATAGTACATCTCACTTCCTCCATGTCTGCTTGGTAATACAGATTCCCACCTCTCTCTCTCTCTCTCTCTCTCTCTCTCTCTCTCTCTCTCTCTCCCCCCCCCAGATGCCCCACTAATCCTTTCCTGCCTAGCTATTGCCTGTAGTAAACCAATCAGAAGGTTCCTTGGCAGAGACACATCTTCACAGTGTACAAATGATCATCCAACAAACCTGTCCTCTGAGGGGATGACCCCCTCCAAGCATTTTACTGCAGAAAGTCTCTGCAGTAACAGTGAGAAGGCATCATGGGAGAAAGCCGCATGAGGATATGCTCAGACATCTGACCTGTGTCCTTGTTTCTACAGCTGTGATAAAATATTCTGACCAAAAGCAGCTTGAGGGGAAAGGGTTTCCTTTACCTTACAATCCTGAGTCATAGTCCATTCTTGCAGAAAGGCAAGGTTTTGTGGCAGCTAATCATCCACAATCAAAAGCAGAGAGAACATATACATGCATGCTTAGTATTCAGCCGGCTTTCTCTTACAATTTAGAGCCCCAACTCAGGGTATGGTACTGCCTTATTCAGGCTGGGTTAAGACACCCCCAACCCTGCCTCCCAGTCCCCCACCCCGACATATGCACAGGTCAACCTGATCTAGACAGTTCTCACTGAGACTGTCATTTTAGATGAGTCTAGGTTGTGTCCAGATGACAATGAACTGACCATTGTAAGTGTTATGCCCACATGAAAGAATTTCTACGTTCACAAGAGAAGCTGGACATGTTGTAATGTGCATGAGGCTTTTATTGTTACATACAGGTTCCAAGAACCGTGGGTCAATTGCCTGGTTCCAGGACATCGGAGCGGCTAAGGAGCCCGAGCCCCTATGGGCAGAAGTCTTTAAAGAAAAACATACACAAGCAAGATGCAACACACCTTGGCATTCCAGGATTGGGCAAAGGGGTAAGGTACAGCAGCCATTGGCTGAATTCTCTGCTGAGAATCCAACTTTTGAATCCATTGACTTCTGGGTTCACTCGAAGACCTGGGCCCTGCCTCCAGGTATCAGAGTGCGAATGAATCCACGTCCTCACATTTTCCCCTCTGACTGGTTCCTGAGAACTCCAGTTATGGAACTCTGCTGTCTGTAGTTCCATTCAGGTCTGAGTCCAAGAAGTCCATGGACTTCCTGAGGCCTCAGTCCTAGCAGGAAAAATCAGTAGGAGCCATGCTACCACTTTGAGAGAGTTTTCTGGACCTTCCCATCCTCCACTCTGGAAATCTTCCTTGAGTGTATAGGGGTCTGCTGACCTGGCAGGTTCCAAGGACCCTAGGTGATGTCCCTTAAGGTGGACCCAGTCCCCTGTTTGAAACCTTTCAGGGGGAACACCAGATTCATAGAGGGCCCTGAGCTTGGGTCATACTTCTTTGTATGCCCACCGGGCTCCTTGCATAGCATACATGGTCATTCATGTTCTGCCAGCATATCCACCTGGAGGTTAGGGATGGTGGGGCAAGGGAGGGGCAAATGGACCATCCCCATCAGTGCTAAGACTTTTGCTTTTTCCTCTCTTTTGCAAAACTGTGGGAGCACAGAGATTAGGGTAGGAACACTCTCATGGCTAACCTTATATGTCAACTTGAGACTGACTTGCAAATTGCCCTTTTCTGTTTCTGGAAGCTTCCACACTTCCAAAAAATGATAATAATAATAATAGTAATAATAATAATAATCTTTAAAGCTCTTTTTGCTCACAAACCTTCCTTTCTTTTTTCTTCTTCCTTCCTCCCTCCCCTCTCTCTCTTTTATTTTTTAGCAGATTTCCAAACTTGCATCTATTACCTCCCTGATTATAAGAAATGGAAGAAACAGCCCTGCCAGCCAGGTCTCAGTCTGTAGACACCCTACCCACTCAGACATGGCCTTGCCTGACGTGGTACAAATAACCCCAAACCACAGTTTAGATTACTTTGATCCCACATTCTGTTATCATCATGGACAAATGATTTGAGCACTTTCAGTGTGAATGTTCTCCAGTTGAAGAGAGGGGAAAAGAACAAAGGCACCATCAGGTCTTGTCTATATCTGTCTGTTCATTTCTCCCCTCTGCTTGGGTTGATGCTGGCATCTTGACTGAGAGATTGTAAGTGCTGACCTGATCCCCTTCAGATTCAATCTCTAGTCAGTAAGATAGACATTAGCTGCAGTCCCAGCAACTTATTATGAGACTGTAAGCAAAGATAATTCTAAAGTAGCTTGGAAGATAAAATGTGGGATTTTTTTTTTTTTTTTGAAAGTGAAGGAACAAAAAAAAAAAAATTCAATCAAGACTGTGCAAGATCCAACTTGTCCCCTAACATTTTCCTACCTGGTACATAATCATACTCTATTGAACCACAGGAGGCAAGGACAGGTCCATTCCTTCTACTTCTGTTCTTGAAGTACCATGTGTCTCTTCCATTTTAGAAGGATTGTAAGAGCTAAAGTCAGCATTTATTTACTCTAGCTATTGTTTTAAATACCAATTTTAAGCAGGCATGTTGGTACACGCCTATTATCCCAGCATTTGGGGGACAGAGGCAGGTTGATCTCTGTAAATTTGAGGTCAGCCTGGTCTACAAAGCAATTGCCAGGATAGTCAGGGCTACACAGAGAAAGCCTGTCTCAAAGAAAAAGAATTCAACATTAAAAAGAAAAAGGTTAACTGAATCCATTAATTTAGTGTGTTGCAGATGTGTGAGAGTGTGTGTGTGTTATTTACTGTGTTGAAGGTGAGCGGGTGAGCGCGTGCGCGCTGCGCGCACACGCGTGCTCTGTGGAGGGGTGTGTGTGGAGGGGTGTTATTTAGTGTGTTGCAGGTGTGTGGGGGTGTGCACACACCAAGCTGTGCCTGTCAAGGTTGGAGACCAACTAGAGGAGTTCATTCTTACCTTGTTTCATGTGAGTCCTCTGTAAGAGGTAGGGGAAAGGCCACACGGCCATCACATGGTGGCCCAGCGTGATGCTCACCTGCGGACACAGGCGGGTGGCGCCAGTAGAGCGGGCCCCCCAGGCAAGGTTGTGTCCTTGCACGTCCCAAGCCCAGAGCGCGCGGAACAAAGCATGTGCTCCCAGGCGTGGCTACGTCCGGGCACGCCCCTAGGTGTGGTGCCTGTGAGGATCGCTGCCCAGCCACCCGGTCTCTTAAAGGAAGTAACACGTGGCAGTGGATCCTCTTTGCTTCCGGTTTTCCCTTCTTTCTTTCTTTCGTCATCTGTGTGGCTCCTGGCAGTGAGCGTGTGTGTCTCTCCCACACGCAAAAAGCTAACATCCTCATTGCCTTCTTCCATGTAGGAGTCGGGGATTGAACTCTAATCTTCAGGCTTGGCAGCAAGCTTGGGTCCAATAAATCAAATTTCACAAGTGTATCTTTACCTATCAATTTGGGGATCTAGGAAGCTAGTCTAAGAAAACAAGGCAAAGACATAAACATGCGTGGATTTATCACATGCTACTTTTGTAATCAAGAAAACAATAACACTAGCCCATTTTGAAAAGAATAATTTTGACAAAATTAAAGAGAATGAAAGCATTAATTCCCTAACTTAATTTTTATCTGTTTTACCATAGAGTAGGGGAAAGTATCTGTTACCCAGTTCTGTGATGATTAACATTCTCTCCTTATTACATTCCATCAATTCATTCACGTGTTCAATTGTTTGTTTAGCGACCGGACCTTCCTATGTATTCTAAGCTAAACTGGACCTTGGTATGTAGCTGAGGCTAGCCGCAAACTCATATCCTCCAGTCTCTTATTTGCAAAGTTCTGGGATCACAGATGTGAGCTCTGAAGTGAAAAACACACCGTGTTAGTGTGAAACCTTTCTCCCACAGCCCTACTTGGAATTCCTTTCTGATTTTCTTGCCTGAAGTGAAACCTCCTCCTTCCCCTCCCTTCTCTCTCTCCTCCCCTTCTATCCCCTCCCCCTTCCTCTCCTTCTCCCTTCGCCCTCCCCTTCCTCCTCCTCCTCCTCCCCCTCCTCCTCCTTCAGAACTGTGGATCAAATTTATGTCCTTGAATCTTCTGGGAACGCACTCTACCACTGAGCTATATCCAATCCTTGACAGTACATTTTTGATGACACAGTTGGAGCCGCACAATTTTGCGTCCTCCATAGCGTCTACAGGCTATACGATACATTTTTTTTAATAGTGGTAAGGTTCTATTAATATCAGGGGTTATCATAACTATTAAATATACTTTGCATATAGCAGCGGAAATCATACATGTTTCATAGATGAACAAATGCACAGTCTGAAATGAGACTGGGAAACTGTAACTTGAACAGCAGTGTAAATGGGTCCTTGCATGACGCTGACTCACTGTGTGTCAGGTTCCGCAATAGTGGACAGGAAATGACGTCATTTAGTCCCCTTCACGGTGAAAACTTACTGTACTGGACAGACTAGGAAAGCAACTTACAGGCGGAACAAGTCCTTTGTAGACCCAGGGGTGTGTCCTACTCAGCCCAGCTCCCGAGCAGAGCCAATGTCTGCTCCTCTGGAATTTGAATTGAAGTACTTTGGAATGGATAATAAGCAGAGACTTCCACTTTAAAGAGTGCAGTTCTATTGCCAAGACTGTACTCCAATTATCTCAAATCTCCAGCTGAGCTTAGAGTGCCAGATCCCAGCCTTTTCTCTAGCCATCTACTGGTCCAGGAAGCTGGGTAGAAATGTAGTGAATATTCCTCACGCATGCAGTGTTGATCAAATATTCTGGACAATTAAGAGCATCTCTGGGAGGCTGAGGAGATGCCTCAGCCAGTAAAGAGCTTGCTTCACAATTATAAGGTTCCAAGTTCAATCCCTAGGACCTACAGATACCATACCGAAAAAGGGGGCGGATGTGCTTACTTCTGATCCCAGTTCGAGACAGAGGGAGACCGACCACGGCAGATAGCCTGCTTACCTGAATCCCAGGAAAGTGGGAAACCGTGTCCCTAAAAAAAAGAAAAAAAAAAGAATGAATTTTAGAAGTGTAGGGTTCCTGAGAGAGTATAGACAAGCTTGTCCTCTAGCACCTCCACATGAACACACACAAACACATGTCGGGAGAGAAAGAGAATACACTGCAAGAATCATGGCTGGAGAGATAAGTATGAAGAGATCCTGAGTCTGTGATCTTCAGCTAAGGTGAATATTATCTATTTGTTCATTCAGTCAGCCAGTCATTCCTGACTTTTATTTATTTTGATTCATTATTACTATGCGCATGTGCGATATGTGGAGGAAGCAGGGCAAGGTACATAAGGGACACACAGAGATCGGAGGAAGTCAGTTTCCTTCCTTCTACCTTTACCTGAATCCCAGGGATCCCGCTCAGGTTGCCAGGATTGTATGACAAATATCTTCACCCACTGACCTATCTCACGGTTCAGAATTTATTCTTTTCCCAGCCTGTGGCTTTTATTAAAACTTGACAATACCTACTATCTGCTAACCCAAAGATTCAGTATAAAGAACTATTAAAAAATGAAACCTAAAACTGGGTGGTAGTGACTCATGCCTTTACTCCCATCACTGGGGAGGCAGAGAGGCAGGTGGATCTCTGACTTCGAGGACAGCCTGGTCTACAGAGTTTCAGGCCAGCAGGGCTACACCTAGAAAACCTGTCTTGAGTAAAACAAACAAACAAACAAAAAACCTAATCTGAGCCTTTTCCGGGGAGAAGAGAGAAGGTAAGATGAAAAGAAATGCTTTAAACTCTGTGAACAACTCAAGCAACGCATGATGGAAACAGAAATTGCTAATTCGTCTGAAGAATTCGCTTACAGACATAAGAGGAAATGAATGACTGGTTTTGCATCAGCACCGCAAGTACCACTTTAGAGCTAAGTGGGAAAGCTGACCCACATTGCTGACCTCATAGACCTCCTGAATTCAGATTCACAGTTTTACCTTGAATAAGGATATACAAGGATAGAAAGTGTGACTTCTTTGTTCATAATAATAATTTTAAAAAAATGGCAAGTACTATATTAAGAAAAAAAAAAGATTCACAGTTTTAACAAGATCCCAGCATGGCCCATATGCAAACTAGAGTTTAAGAAACTATGTTCCACTTTCATCTCTTTTTTGTGCCGTTGAAAATAAAACCCAGTGTTTTGAATGAAGCAAACATACAGGGCAATTTGAGACATAAATCTAAGTGGAAAACTAGGAATGGACCAATACGATATTGTTTCAGACAATGAGCGGCACACTTGCAGCTGGGCATGCTCAAGTTGTGGCTATCATAGATGCTAAGATTGATGATGATCAGGTACAACGTTACTCCTTTCCATGTAATCAGTTGATATGTACTGACCCTATAAACGCTTACTCTTCCTTGGGCAACATGTACAGTCCCTCAATGAGGATAATTTTCCGGCATCAGAGTCCCCTCCTCTGAAGGCCTCAGGTGCATCTTCAATTAAAAAAATATAGGCTGTCTTCTGTATGATATGATAATTATTGCCACATTTAAAATGCAGCCCTCTTCTAAAAATATGAATGTTAATGTAACATCTTAGCTCTACACTATGATTATCCATCATTTTAATTTCTCAATTGATTTTCCAAACAGTTTCAAATCAGCTAGGTATTTATTAGATTTTTTTTTTCCTTTTGGAAAAAAAGAAGCATTTATGTTTGGGGCTGTGGGGGAAATCAAGGCATTACAAACTTTAAAAACTTTTCTGACCTCAATTTTAAAGTCTTGGGAGGGACTAATGATTAATTTGTATTTAGAAACATTAAAAATAGAAATAGTTTCCTGAATACCAAAAGACAGTTAAAGTGTACAACAGTCTGCTTTAAAATTGGGACATTGTTTGTTTAAATGAAAGAAGAACTTGAAGAAAACAACAGTAGTAACTGTAGATAACACCTATTTCCAGCAGCCTGAATTTATACACAGATTTCCCTGGAGAATCTTGTGTAATTTTCCCATAGAGTATAATGATATGTGGGAATCTCTTTCTTAATATATTCCTCTGTGCAAAAGATTTAACTGGAATTATTTTAACTTTCCTACTTACATTCTCTCACCAATTACTCTGTGTTTACCAGCTGAACTGGCCTTGAGTTTTAAAGTTATAACAAAATGAAACGATTTAAAAACCGACTAAGGGGGATGAAGAGTTATATGAGCAGTTAAGCACACTTGTTGCTCTTGGCAGAGGACCCTGGTTCAGTTCCCAGTACTCATGCATTTTTCTCCAGTCCCAGGAATTTGGTGCCTTCTTCTGGCTTCTGTAGGCACCAGGCACACACACGTGGCACACATACATGCATCTGGGCTAACCACTCATACACACAAAAAGATATATTTTTTTAATTAAGCTAGATTTGGAAGGAAGTTCAAGGGCAGTTTTACCAGAATTGAGAAGAAAGAAAAAAAGGAAACAACAACAACAACAAAAAAAAAAACAGAGCATGAGAGCTGCAAGTCAGAAAAGCTGCTGGGAAGAGGAAGATGAAGGACAGAGAAAGCTTTGCCATCTCAGTTAGGCTGCCATTCTCATCATGGAGGGCAGCAGTCAGATGGTAAGCAGGGGTACCCTTAGAGAATCAGTGAGAAAGCTCCAAGTACAAGGAAGCCATGCTGAAGCTTTGCAAAGTGTCTCAAAGAAAGAAATGAGAGAAGAGACAGACAAAACATATGCTTTTGTACAGTTAGGACTCAGAAAAGAAAGCAAACATAACTACATGGCAACACCTTCATATTCCACTGCACCAAGGGAGGGATTTCTTAGAAGAAAAAAACATTATATAATCAAGGGGATTATTATTTCTCCCATCTCTTTATTATGGCTTTAGGTGAATCAGCTTTCCTGGGTGATGGTCAGATGACTGACAAGTCCAGATAGACTGACTCTTAAGAGGGAAGGAGTTCCAGGCAAACACCAAGACAAATAAATAAGTAAATGAAGTTAAAAAAAAAAAAGAGGGAAGGGAATAGTGTGAACTGGTTATATCTTTTAGAAAGATTAGAACATCATATTTCCATCTATTCTTTTGTCCAGGAAAAAATAGATTTTTCTTAGTGTACCTAAACAGAGCCCCGATATAGTTCAAGACACTTGTAACACTGAACCTTTTCTGTCTAATCTTTTATCACAGAGTTAAAACCAACTTGATCCTCTTAGACTCAGTCATTTGTTCTTTTGTAGCACATACCTGTAGTTAGAAGTTTCTTTGTCCTGCCCAGCCAGTCTCATAGCTGTTTAGTCCCAAAGAAACATATAGAGGCTTAGATTAATTACAAGCTGTTTGTGCTATAGCTGAAGCTTATTATTTGCTAACTCTTAATCTTAAACTAACCCATGATTCTTATCCATGTTTAGCTACGGGACTTGGTACCTTTTTCTCAGAGCAGTGTTCTCATCCTACCTCAGCATCTGGCTGGAGTCTTCACTCTTCCTTTTCCTAGATTCTCCTTTTCTGGTGGCCCTGTCTATACTTCCTGTCTGCTTAACTTTTGACCAATCAGAATTTTATTAAACAAATATTTATAGTGACAGATATTTACAGAGTACACGTGTGTAGTCACACAGCACACAACACAACATTGCCCAATATTTCCAGGGAGTTAAATGCTTTCTTCTCTAAGTGTGTTGTAAATATGTGAGTTTCTAAAAATATCTAAACATTTTGTGAACATGATTTAAACAAACACAATTGATGTGAAGGAATCTACAGGCATTACTCAACCTCCTGGCTCCCCAGAATTATAAGGGATGCTGAAACAATGTACTCTGAATTGAGATTTCATCATCAGTAATAATACATAGAAGAGGAAATGGAGGTAAGAAGAAAACATGATGGGTCTGGAGAGATGGCTCAGCGATTAAGAGCACTGACTGCTCTTCCAGAGGACCGAGGTTCAATTCCCAGCACCCACATAGTAGCTCACAATTGTCTGTAGTTCCAGTTCCAGACAAATAAATAAATGTTAAAAAAAAAAAAGAAGACATGAGTACCCCTACCCAAGTTGCAGTGATTGACAGGGGTCTTACAGTTCAGTGTCAACTTATTGGGGCTATGTTCATTTGGCTTTTCAGGGTCATATTTGATTTAGAGTTTTCCCAACATGGGCTCATGCTGATGACATAAGCACTGTTATAGTTCCCCTTCTGTTGCTGTGCTAACTACCATTGCAGTAGGATTATGTTCTGGTACATTGTAAATTCTTGTCCCTCTTATTGGTTTAATAAAATGATGACTGACCAGAAGTCAGACAGGAAGGGTGAGTGTGGCTACTAGACTAAGAAAACTCTGGGAATAGGAAGAGTAAGGCAGAGATGCCAACAGAGAGAGATGCCAGCCAAGAGAGATATCAGCAGATGCAGAGGAAAGAAGACAACCACACTGCTCAGAGAAAAGGTACCAAGCCACATGGCTAAACAGATCAATGGAAATAGATTGAGTTAAGATGAAAGAGCTAGCTAGAAATATGTCTGGGCCATAGGTCAATCAGCATAAAATTAATATAAGCTTTTGTGTGATTATTTGGGGCTAAACAGCAGTAGGGCTATGAGTGGGTCCAAGCCTTGGGAATAGGCTAGAATGTCAGGGTCAGAAACTTCATATTACATCCCATGAACTAAAGCAACTTAGGAAGAAGAAGGTTTATTTAGCTTAAATTTGTGGGTCACAGTACATTATTGAGGGAAGTTGGGGCAGGAACTCAAACAGGAGCTTGAAGCAGAAACCATGAAGGAATGCTTCTCTGGCTTGCTCATGGGCTCCTAGTTTAGCTGTCTCTCTTACACAATCCAGGACCGCCTGCATAGGGGTGGTACTGCCCACTAGACTGGGCCCTCCTACATCAATTAATAATCAAGTCTGTCTGACACAGGTATGCCAATGAGCCAACATTATCTGGACAGTTTCTCAATTGAGGTTGTCTTTTCAAGTGGAAAATCAGAGTCAATTAGGTAGATCCCAAACTGCTCCCAGCTCCATCCAACATCCTTTTACTATCTCCTTTTATCACTGCATATAATCTATCTAGTCATATGTGTCTATCTGGAGATAATTATATCCCTTTGCCATTTAAATTTTTTTTTTCAATACCTTCCACAGTATTTGAAATATATAGTCTACTCCTTTATCTCACAGGGTATATTATTTTCTCTCAGAAAGAGTTTTTTTTTTTTTTTTTTTTTTTTTTTTTTTTTTTTTTTTTTTTTTTTTTAATTTTTTTTTTTTTTTTTTTTTTTTTTTTTTTTTTTTTTTTTTTTTTTTCCATAAAGAGATCTTAAAGTCCTTTCCAGATTTCCAGAATTCTGTTA
>PVIH01011286.1:0-11274 GCA_004025045.1 Sigmodon hispidus | reverse complement strand
AATGTGGCAGAAGGATAGAACTGAATGAAATATGTTCTCCTCTAACATCTAGAAAAGGACCATGACACACACTCACTCATATACACATGTGCGTGGATACAAAATAGATAAATGCACTTTTAAAACCTCTAATCATCAAGTCGAGGGCTCAGTACTGCACTGTTTCCCCGATGGATACACCTAAGAACAACTCAGTAATGATGACTTAACCACTAAGACACAACAAATTTCATATGATCATGATTTTCTCACTGCTCATGTAAATCACACACAGCAGACTTTTAGTATCCCTACAAGGTGTTATTTGAATCACTAAAACTAAATGGCACCTGTCAAAATAAATCAGCCAAATACACTTCATGATTCAGAACTCAACATTTTATTGTTTCTATAAATTTATTCATTCTGAAGTCTCTTCCTACAAAACGGGTGTATTAAAATGAATTTGAGTATTTAATGTGTGATTCTGCCTTTGGACTCATCTGGACTAAGTTTTATCACTCCATGTGAGTTTCTCAAGACCCTAAATGGCTTGTCCTTATAATATGTTTTTACAGCTTTATGCTGTAAAAGTCGATCCGGCTGACAGATCTCGGTTGTTGCTTTTATGTATGTCTGTTTGATTTAACATGCTTCTGATTAACAATGGAGTTTCCTGATCCTGTCAAAATAAGTAAGGTATTAAATGCCTTTCTAGAAATGACTGTTTTTAAAAGAGAGATTAAGTAAACAAGCCATTCCCGCCAGGGAAAATAATTGATTATGTTGTTGACTATTTAAGGTTATGGTTAGTGGCGCTCCCTGGGGACAGGTTCTTACATTAGCATAAACACTGAAAGGGCAGGGCACTCGCTGAGGGAGGGGCAGAGATGTGTGTTTGGGGAGAGACTAACAAATGTTTTTCCCCAGCAGCCAGCATGAAACACCAGTGCCAAATGGAGTGACCCAAGCTTAGTCTTGCTGTGGCAGAGACAGGCCCTAAGTATTTACAAATAACTTTTCTCGTTCTCAAATGAAACAAACAATTCCTAAAATATTTGGTCCATAAAATTGAAAACTCTAAGTCCAGTAGGTTTTGAAGTGCAGTAGTTTTACATTTACTTCCCACATCCTGGCAATGCTCTGGGAAAAGTCCATTTATCTCTTTTCCATGAGCCCCCCTTGTTAGAGCATCACCAAGAGAAGCTGATCCATCTCCAAGGTCCCCTTGCTGAGTGAGATAGTTGGCTGGCTATGGCTATACTTGGGCCTGCATGATGCTGTGTGATGGCTATGGGAATTTCTTAGCATGCATTTGGTGACTATGAAACATTTGTCTCTGTTGGATTGGCGGGGCAAAACTTGGTAAAAACTACCACATCTTTCTTATCCATTTGTGGAGTTTTAATAATCATTCTTTGATTACTTTCTCCTCTAGATCAGGGAGGTACACATAATCTGCATTTGTATAGTTCTTGAAGCACTGAGGTGAGGTATAGTCATTCACCCAAGGCCACACAGCTCATGAAAGACTTTGCTACATGAATGCTCATCTTCTTGAAGGCAAAACTCACAATATTTCTATGAACTGAGGTTGCAACACCCATGACCATGTACTCCCTCTCTTGGGGGATCCAGGTGGAAATGCTAACTTCAAAAAAGCAAAGGGAAATGTCAAGATATTCAACAATGGCATGATATGAGCCAGCTTAAAGCACACACACACACACACACACACACACACACACACACACACACACACGTCATTCCAACTTCTCAACACCCTCCTCAGACTGTCATCTGATTTTCTTTTTTGTTTTTTTTTTAAATATTTATTTTTATTTTATGTGAACTGGCGCTTTGCCTGCATGTATAACTGTGTAAGGGTGTCAGATCCTGGGATCACAGACAGTTGTTAGCTGCCATGTGGATGATGGGAATCAAACTCAGGTCCTCTAAAGAACAGGCAGTGCTCCTAACCACTGAGCCACCTCTCCAGCCCTGTCATCTGATTTTCATTGGCTAAACCAGTGCCATCCTGATCCATTTTCTCAGGAAGATGTTGTGGCTGAATAAAATTGTCAAGAAAACTACCTTAATTCAAAAATGACCTTTATTCACTTGGAGGGGTATAGATGTGAGTACTGGGCATATAGGAGTAATGAGTAGAAGAATTTATAGTCATTGTTTTACTTCAGAGTTTAAGGACCTTTGGAAGTTGGGGTTTTTTTCCAGTTTTTATTTTTTTTTATTATTGGTGTATTTGGGGTTCATGTTTGTTTATAGAAGTGTTTTCTCCCCGAAAGTGCAAGTCACAGCAGCAACCCGTGTATCACATCCCCATAAGATAAGTTTCTGGCACCATCAGAACCCAAAGGTCAGGGAGCATTTATGAGACTGGTACCTTGGACAAGGATGTAACCAGTGTGTGTTTCTGTGTTGTGCGGAGTCTAGCTTTAAGAGCATAAATTTTGGATGCAGAATGACTTGTGTACATAGGTGTGGACCAAGTAACTAACAGAACACATGAGTTCAAGAGTCACATCCTAGCTCCATACAAAGACCAATGCAGTTATGTCATTTAAAGGAAAATGGATTCAACAAGAGATAATCAGACTAAGCAAACTAAAGCAGACTCAGAAAGAAAAATATTATGTCTTCTCTTGTCTGTACTGCCTAGATTTTATAAAGATGTATAAAATAGTGGCAGTGTATGTGTATGAAGTGTAAGTGTATTAGTATTGAAGTAAAAGTGTCCAGGAGGGAAGGGGGACTATTAGGAGAGAGTAGGAATGTAGCAAGTTGGAAAGAGACTGTAAAAAATATATTTGAATGAAAGTTAAACTACATGCATAAATTTGCTATGTGGCCTTAAACAATGATTAAGTCCTGTGGGCTACTTGTCCTTATTAGGCTGTAGAGTTGCCATTCCAGTCATGGTCAAGGCAAGAGCAAGGAGGCCAAAGTGGAACCTGGGTGTTCTACTTAGGAGAAGACTGGCTGGAGCAAGGGGTGCAGCAGAAGGAACAGGTGGAAATCTGAAGGCCCCTGCTCTGACCTTCACCTGCACTCTGAGCCTTGAAGGATATAGCCTGTGGATAACAACTTGCATATCCTGTGTTTCCCATTGGCCTTTCTGCCTGTAGGAATTGGTACAGGAAGCTGGGCTTTTTACCTCAAGTCAGTGATTTTCAGCCACCTGGGGAACTCCCACTGTGCTTCTGCCCCCACGTAGCTCTGTACTTAAACTGAGATAGAGATTCAATAAAGTGGCATTCTCTTTGGATGAATGACCCGAGTGTCTGTGTGTCCTTTCAATCTGTAGGCCCAAGCCTGAGTCATTGACCCAAGTAGCAACAGATCACTACAGAAATCAAGGCTGGAACTTGAAACAAAGAAGTGCTTATCATGTGGTGGCTGACAAGACAACCATGTTTATCAAACCCTTGTGACAGGCATCTTCCTAAAAAGAGTGGAACTAGAGAAGAAGGAGAACAGGGTGAGGCATTACTGGGGTATATGGGGAGGGGGCTAGAAGGATGTGAGCAGATTAGGTACAGTGAAGATGGAAGCGGATAATGGGAAGAGAGCTTCTGGTCAGCGCTCCCAACAATCCCTCTTGTTTTCCTCCTCCTCCTCCTCCTCCTCCTCCTCCTCCTCCTCCTCCTCCTTCTGCTTCTTCTCCTCCTCCTCTTTCTTCTTCTTCATCTTCTTCTTCCTGCTTTCCATAATAGCTGTTCACAGGGCTGCTAAAAATCCACCTGACTCAACTGACTTGCTTTCAAATACTCATTAAATTAGTGATGTTTCTATAGGATGTCTGAAATCCTTAGGCCTCCAGATGTCCTATTGAGAGCCACTTGATGCGCATTTGTGCTCATTTTATAAAAGCAAGTTCTTCCATGGTAATTTATCCAAGGGTAAAAAATCAGAGCTAGATTAACTTTTTGACCCAGAAAGCCAACTTTCTGATGAAATGGTATTTCTATAATTTTAAATCCTCACCACATGTTCTGAAGCCCAGCTTTTACCACAATAAAGCCAAATTTAGTTGGAGGACTGAGGTTGACCCCAGTGATATTTCTTGTTCCATTTTCTCAATTATATCAATGCTAATAAACACTTTGTGCTACCTCTAGTATGAATAAAACTACCCAAGATGTGACAGTGTTACTTTTAGAACCAAACATTAAATTTCTTATTCAATTTCCCACTAATAGATAGTTCCTAGGTGGATGGACTTCTTCCATGACCCCAGGCTTAAAAAAAAAAGAAAAGAAAAGTCTCAGCTCTGGACAAGGTTGGGGGCTGCAAAAGGATTGCCTTTGGTAACATAACAGACATAAGTAATATGACCAGTATAGGTGCTGTGATGGCTGATATTTACTGTCAACTTGAGTGAATCTAGAAGAACCCAGGAGACAAGCATATTTATAAGGGGATTTCCAGATTAGATTAATTAAGATAGGAAAACTGACCTATTGTTGGCACCATTCCTTGGGCTGGGGTCATGAATGAATAAAAGGATGAGGTACACTGAGCAGCAGCAGCAGCATTCCACTGCCTCTGCTTCTAGCTACAGATATAGTGTTAGCAACAGCTTTGTAATCTCCATCATGATGAACTGTACTGGAAAACTATAAATCAAAATAAACCTTGCTTCCTTACATTGCTTTTGTCAGATCATTGATCACAGCAACAAGATAAGGAACAAATAGAGGTCCAATGCCTCCCAAGCCCTTTGCATGCTCTCGCAGAAAGTAGACTTGTACGTGAAGTGTGGTCTACTCAGAAGACCTGGAGTAAGTTTTACAGGTAGATGTGAAAGATGTCAATTACTCCATTTCACCGATTTTCCCATTCACACACCAGACCATAGCAGCAAGACTGACTCTATGATGTTGTGAGGATTGACCTAGCTCATATATCAAAGCACCCATCATGGGCTGCCGGTGTTGGGAAGTGGTGGAGTACACAGATAGTATGTATAAGGTGCTCAAAATCCCAGTGTCAAAAAAGAATTTTTAAAAAAGTATATGCCACATGACAGTAGACATAGGCATAAAATCTGATCTTTATGAGCATATATTACAGTCCTTGGTAAGTATTTCATGACAATGCTTTCTTCATGTTCTCAACAATTTGGAGACTAGCTAGAAATATTTGATCAACAGTGGAACCTTGGAGAGCTTACATGAGTTACCGGAGATGGAGAAGGAGAGATGGGATTCCACTTGTGATTGGCACAGGAGAGTTACCAACCCACAAGGATCATGAGATTTATAAATAGCTCGCTGTTTCATAGAGACAGTCCAGTACTTCTAAATGAAAATGTAGACATTTTACTTGTGAATTAAAGAGACATTAACTTTAATTACAGAAGCCAGTGTTATTTATTTCCCTAAGATGGCTTTTCTGGAACCTAGTGATTCCTGCTTTTAGCTGTTACATCAAGGAATCAAGATATAAAGTCATACTGATGGTGCTGTAATCCACCTTGAAGAAGTAGAAGCCATTTGGCGAAAGGTTGTAATCTATGCAATAAACAAACAAATGGTTTGGGACTGTCCCCTCTCTTTGGATTAAATTATAACATAATTAATGGCAGTCACCCAAAAACAATAGCACTTGTAGGCAGTACCTGAAGTCTCTCTCTGTATAATTTTTTAGTGACTGTACAGTTGTTTTTAGCAATATTGAATTTAGCTGTGTGAATGCTTCCCCCCCCTTCACTATGTGTGCTAAGGGAAAATGGTTTAAGCTAACTGAATGAGGCCCAAAACTTACCGAACAAGAAGGGGTGCTATGTGGAAGAGGGGAACTCCCTTATTATAGGAGGAAAAAGATGGAGTTAATGTTCAGAGACTCAGCACAGACAAAATGATCAGGTGGCAGTGTTCCCGGGTCTGGGTGTTTAGGGTGTTAAGTATTATCATCAATTGCACTCAGTAATGTTCTGGCTACTGGGGCCTAATGTCCACTTTCAGCAGCACTGAGAGCTAGAGCAATTGAAGGATAATAAGAGGAAAGTGAGCCATGAACCCATTTTATTATATGCTGTAAAGGGCCTTCATCGAAACAGACTGTATTTAGCCTGGTAATAAAAATGCGCGGGTGCAAGCATTTAACATGGCAATTGGTTCAAGCAAAGAACATGTTCTCTCTCTCTCTCTCTCTCTCTCTCTCTCTCTCTCTCTCTCTCTCTCTCCCTCTCTCTCTCTCTCATTTACTTTTTTAAAGACTTGACAAATGATTTAGGTTATAGAGAAATTTCTTGCTTAGAAAATTTCTGCAACTATTGTACAGTTTTTTTAGACCTTGGCAGGTGTGCTTACTGCCCCCTCCACTTCTCTATTCTTTTTTTTTTTCTTCTGTGGCTTGAAATATTGGTAAGAGCTGTAACAATATCTAGAGAAGTAAGATTTTGTTATTTTTGTTGTTAATTTGTCCCCATGCAAGCCTTTGTGTCTCTGCTGGGCACACAGGAGAGCCAAAAAGGAAGATGTTCAGAAGATACCTTGTTTCTTCTTAGACTCTAAGAATCTGGAAAATGGACAGATCTAGTACTCCAATCTTGGAGATGCAGCACAAGTGCAATCCTGGCCCGGAGCCAGGGATGCCGTGAGAACTTTATACACAGCACACATCCTTAGAGGCGCGCTGGCTCCAAGTCCTTTTCCTCTCTCTTGTTTGTCACCAAAATCCCAAGACTCAGACAGGCCTGGTGGCTTGCCAGTTACTCGGTAATGCAGCCTGGGCTGAAAGATGAATCCAGGGAATTCTAGAGTCTTCGCTGTGCCTTTCGGAGCGATAATAATATCTTGCACTCACCTAATTAGAAAAGGCAAAAGCAGCGGTAACAATGAAGGCAGCAATAGCCAAGAGGTGGTTCAGTAGGTAAAGGGTGGGATTTCTTTTTTTTTAATATTTATTTACTACGTATGCAGTATACAAAAGAAGGTATTAGATGTCATTATAGATGGTTGCGAGCCACCATGTGGTTGCTGGGAATTGAACTCAGGACCTCTGGAAGAACAGTCAGTGCTCTTAACCTCTGAGCCATCTCTCCAGTTCCAAGGGTGGGATCTCAATTCAAATACTCAGAGCCTGTGAGAAGCCAAGGCAGGAACCTATGTCTCTGTAACTGCTGCTCTCGTTAGAAGATGGGAGGTGAAGGCAGGAAAATTTATGGAAGTTGGGGAGCAGCTACCCTAGTGTACGGCAGAAAACAAGGAGAGGAAAGGTGAGGACCAAGACCAGAGACTCTCATCTGACTTCTACACACTTGCAGTGGCCTGCACACACTGGCCCCCCAAGTAGAGAGGGAGAAAGAGAGAGAGAGAGAGAGAGAGAGAGAGAGAGAGAGAGAGAGAGAGAGAGAGAATCACACATACAGACACACAAACATTTTTTTTAAAGACACAAGCAATAAAGCCCCTTCAGGCTAAACAGCATAACTTTCTTCAATGAGCAAAGAATAGAGACAATTGTTCTTTCTTTCTCACAAGCCTGAATCCGTCCCCACCCCCAACGTCTCTCAGACCTTTCGGTTATCCTCTAAACACATTTCCTGCCTTGCTCTTTGGAAAGGCACTCACACCACTTACCAAAGAAAGTGGGAGTAGGAAATGATGGACAACTTTGTAAAGTGAGGCACAGATGAAGTTAGAATAAAAAGAAGGAGGCCATGGGCTCATTTCTTCCCTTTGCCTTAGGTTGGGAAGTAATCCATCAGGCTTTACCAGTGCAGTTACTGTCTCTGAGAGCATCCCCAGAAAGTGGAAGGACTGGCAGGGGAGAAAAATGACCCTCGCCTAATTCCCACCTTGTTTCTTCTTTCAAATCGCGAGTGCCGTATCTGGCTCAGCCACAGTTCTTGGAAAGCCCCGGTGAAGATGAAATTGATGCAGAATGTTCTACAGTTCAAGGTGTCTGCATCATCTGTGGGATAAAAAGTTGGAGCACGGTTTAAATTAGTAGCTTTAAAATGGAGGGTCTGGAAGCATAACTCAGGAGGTAAAGTGTTTGCCACATGACCCTACTTTGGATTCTTAGCATGCACATAAAAAGGCAGGTGGGGTGACATGCATCAATCGTCCCAGCCCAGGGGAAGCAGAGACAGGCATAACCCATGGTGTCTTAGGACGGCCAGCCTACAATGAGCTTCAGATTATATTGTGAGAAATACTGTCTCAAAATATAAGATGGATAGCTGCGTAGTGGTGGCAAACCCCTTTAATCCCAGCACTAGGGAGGTAGAGGCAGGTGGATCTCTGAAATCAAGGCCAGTCTAGCCTAGAGAGTGAGTTCTAGTACAGCTTGTAGTACACCAAGAGCCATTGTCATATATATATGACATCATATATATGATATATATGATGGAGAGAAACTACGGACTCCATCTGATTCCAAACTCAGGCCTCCGCATACCCATGCACACAGATGTAGGAACTCTAAAGCATACACACACACACACACACACACACAGAGAGAGAGAGAGAGAGAGAGAGAGAGAGAGAGAGAGAGAGAGAGAGAGAGAAATTTTTACCTTAAAGCAAAATTCAAAGCAACAAAAAGCCCTATTATCCCAAGTATATGCAATTAATACTGTTTTACTTGGAATCTCCCAAAACCACCATAACTCTGCACACTGAAGCCCTGTAATATGTAAAATAGCAATATGTCATTAAACTGGCAATGAATATGACCTCAACTGAAGACAATCCACTAACTCCTGTAAATAAACAGTAACCCTGTCAGCAGATCTGTGGAGAATTACAGTCAAAATGTAAGAAGATGACATATAGGCTTGAATAGTTGATCTGGTCCCTGGCTGTCAAAGGTCAAATGCCAATCAGTTAACCCCCTTTCTGCTCCATGGTTAAGTCAGTGTGGTCAGAGCCACCTCACTGAGGACAGTCCAGCCTTGTCATTCAGAGACTTGTGTCCAGTGAACAGAGATTTGATTTTGCAGCAGTTGATTGTGTTTTGTACCCAAATCTGCTGGCCTGGCAGGGATCCAAGCTCTATTTCTCCAGCTCTAAAAGAAATACTCCTGAGTTTGGAAATCAGGTTGCAGTCTTCCCACACAATGCTGCTGCAACTCCACTTTCCTTGAATTTCTCAGTGGATTTGTGAAGTAGAAGAGGAGCCATACCAGGGAGAAGAGAAAAACACACACACACACACACAGAGGACAGCCTGAGGTCAAGTTCAACACGTCAACATGGCCAGTGTCCACCACAAGAGTCAGTCTGGAGATCAGTCGGATGTCATGGTCTGCAAGACAAGGAACTACTGTGGGCCTCTGGATACCCCCACTCTATGTGGTGTTTACGTATGTGGGTGCACACAGATGGCAGTGGTCAACTTCAGATGTTGTTCCTCGGGATCCATTTACCTTTTTGTTTTTGAGACAGGGTTTTCACAGGTACCAATGGGTCCCAAGGATGCACCAATCTCCACCCCCATCTCCTAGAGCACCACCATCTCTGTACATTTATTTTACTTGGTTACTGGGGGCAGCACTCACACCCTGTGCTTGCCTGGCAAGCACTCTGACTAGCCAGCCATCTCCCAACACCTGCCCTCCAACACTGCAGCTCAAGTCTTGACAGTGACAGCAACTGAGTGGACAAAACCAAAAGGCTCTGCCAGGGATACAATGCATGTTTCACTTCGTCCTCGTCTATTATTTATTTTCCTCTATGGCCTGGGGGAGTATTCAGCAGACAAATACTCCCTTCAACAAACAAGTCAAATGACTTCAAAGTGAGATAAATACAAGGCTAAGATGGACCCAGGGGCTGGGCAAGCTTTTAGCAAGTGAAGCACCCGTAGACACATCCCTCCAATTGTGTCCTGTACACACAAAGCAGAGGCATCATCAGAATCTTCAGGGTATTTCCATACTAAAAAATAAGTTGTGTTTCAAAACTATGCTTTTTAATAGAAAAAAGTTATTTATCACACTGCAAAGAGAAAAGTGGGTATGGCTTGAACACAAGAGTAATTTACCAGCAATCAAACCATTCTGTTAACTGGAACAGAATGTTAATTATTTTAAATCTTATGCTTACTTTAAATGTTTATAGTTTTAATTGTTTTAAATATTTTATTCTTCTAAACTTTTTATCTTTAAAAAGGAAATTCTCCCATATTCGAGACCAGTAAGGTCTAAAATGCTAAAGAAAAGCTTTACACATGTGTTTCTAAGGAGACAATGCAGGACATCATCTCTGCCAATTCCTCCATCTGTCTTAGCCTAAGTGAAGTCCTGTTGGCTCTGTGCCAAAGGTAGCTCTGTCCCACCTGGTGATGACTGCTCTCTCACGGTCCACCTATCAAGCTAACCTAACCTCTGAATGAGCTAGTTGCTCTCCTAAACAGTGTTCCCAGCCCAGGACTCTGTGCTGCAAATAACAGATGTGTATCAAAATCAAGTTGGCAGGTCCAGCAGGCACAGCAGCATCAGACACCAATACACATTGGCTTTCCTGACAAGAACAATGGCCTCAACACTCTTACTTGGGAACCTTGTTGGAGATTTAAATTAAAAACAATCAGGCCGGCAGAATCCCAGCGCTCTCTGGGGCAGGGGCAGGTGGACTCTGTCCCTGACCACTTCCACGGCTCCTGCTGAGGGAAACCCCGCCACGACCTCGAACTGAGCGAACCAACTGCTGGGGTCTCCGAGGGGCGGATTCGGACCCCGCCCAGAGGTCAGGAGGGGGCTAGAGGCCTCAGTGCCCTTATCCCAGCCTGAGAGGGAGAGTTCAGCTCCCATTGTTGCTGGTTCCACTTCCGGGACCCAGCGCTGGCTGCAGAATCCCAGCGCTCTCTGGGGCAGGGGCAGGTGGACTCTGTCCCTGACCACTTCCACGGCTCCTGCTGAGGGAAACCCCGCCACAACCTCGAACTGAGCGAACCAACTGTAGGGGTCTCTGAAAGACAGAATCAGACCCTGACCAGAAAGGTGACAGGAGGCATACAAACCCGAGGGCCACAATTGACCAGGACCCATCTAATCGTGAACCACTGAAGCCATGGGCAAACGTCAGTGCAAAAAATTACATAATACTATAAAGGACAACATCGTAACTCCAGAAGAGAGTGGCGATTCTACAAATACAAGGCCTAAACTGAGTAATGAAGAGGAAACAGAAGGAAACAACACCAAAAATTCCTTTTTGATGTTCATCGAAGCTCTCAAAGAAGATATGAAAAAAAGCCTTAAAGAAATAGAAGAACAGACAAACAAAAAATTGGAAGAGATGAACAAATCTATGAAAGAAA
>PVIH01011285.1:0-70107 GCA_004025045.1 Sigmodon hispidus | reverse complement strand
ACACACACACACACACACACACACACACACACACACACACACACACACACACACACACACACACACACACACACACACACACACACACACACACACACACACACACACACACACACACACACACACACACACACACACACACACACACACACACACACACACACACACACACACACACACACACACACACACACACGGAAGCCCGGGAAATTGGAGGCCAAGGGGACAGAGATTAAAAACCACATCAGAGAAGGTGAATAGCTCTGTTTATGATTTCACAGGGAGGCTCGGCTTCCCTCAGGCTGGCTCCCCCAGCCCTCTGGCTTCTCTCTGTTGCAGCCCACACCCTCTGGCTATCTGCTAGCCCCCAGGGAAATCTCAGCAGGTGTCTTTAGCTGCCTTGCTCCTACAGAGGAGGCCTTCCTCCCTGTCAGTACCAGAGGAATTAAATGCCAGCAGGTGCGGCCTGTCTGTGGGCGAGTGGGCAGGGGCAGGGCAGGGAGCCACGGGCAGCTCCTCCCCGTGACATTTCCCAGCCCACCCGCCCCCTCTAGCAGCAGCTCAGGACTTGCTAAATGAAGGATGCTTCACACGCTCTGAACTCCGGCCTGGTATTTTCCAGCTCCCCTCGGAAATGCCAAGTCTTTAAAATGATTTTACTGTCACGCAGTCAGACCCGGAGATGGGCAACCTGGAAACGGACAAAGGCATGACTGGACTCTGCAGGGTACCTGGGTTCTGGAAGATGCCAGTTACAAACCATGAGCATTTTGTAGCTACTCTTGTGTGGTCCCCATGGCCCTAAGGGGAACAGAAGGAGTTCTGTAAGGGATGGCAGTGTGTGCCCCAGCCTGGGTAGGAGAGCCCAGGATGTTACTTTTCTTCCTAGGCTGGGCAGTGGGGAATCTGTTTCCCCTGGGCATTCATGGCTAAGCCCCGTGCCCTCCAAGGGGCAAGGGGTGAAGGGATGGAGTCCCTGAAGCAGTGTGGACTGCAGGCCCTCTGGCTGAAACCCACTACCCAAAAGGAAGTTAGAATGTCTACAGTGTGACACCTGCTGTGTTAGGTGGGGCACAGCTCTGAGACCAACCCTCAGCCAATGGCTGTCAGTCAATGAGAGAATGCCAAGACAGCTTGCTTCTGTTTTAGTCTCTAAAACACAGGGGTGTGTGTGTGTGTGTGTGTGTGTGTGTGTGTGTGTGTGTGTATGTAAGAGAGAGAGAGAATCTGGACCTTCCCAGGACTTCCTTCACCTGAGCCCCATGGTGTTGGTCATGGTCCAGTTACTCACTCACTTTAGCCCAGGCTAGCCCTGCCTAGACCTTGATCTTTCTGGCCTTTTCCTCTTGCTATTAACTGAGACTAGATGCTTGTCAGACCCTTGGTTTTACTCTGTCTTCCCAACAATTCTGAACTGAGCTTCAGAGAGGTGGTCATCTCAGCTAGTCACTTAGCCAGCGGCAACGCGCTGGCATGCGAGGCCCAGGCTGAGTGTATTGTCTGTAGATGGGAGCCATAAACCGTGCACCCAGAGTGACAGAGAGAGAACCCTTTGATCACCTGGGCTTCTCAATCTCCTTTGAGATTGGGGAAACTGAGGCTCAGAGGTGTGAAGTGACCTGCCCGAGTCTGTAGAGAAGCCACATCTCTCTGACTCTCACACCTGAGCACTCCAGTTCTGCTACTTCAGAGATGGCTGCAGGGGGCATCTCCGGAAGGGGCATAGGACTCACCTCCTTGATGAAGTTCATGAAGCGGCCACCAAAGCGCCAGGCCTTGTGCCGATGGCACTGCAGTGAGTTCACGGTCATCTGCGGGGCTCGCTGGTAGCACACAGACACGATGTGGACGGCGTCGTAGAGCAGGGCTGCGTCAGTCTGCAGAGGGCACAGGCCTGACTGAGGGCTATCTATGGCTGTGGTTTCTCTGCTCCTGCCCCACCTGCTCCCCTCCCACCTCAAGCTTGTGGTATCCCGGGGAGGGAACAGGCCCTTAGGCACAGAGGGAACCCTGTTCTGTCGTTTTTACCAGCCCCGGTGGCCCGATGAGTCTATGGGTCCTCCAGGACCACCCTCTTTTCTGCAGCTCTGGCTCTATCTCTCCAGACCCTCTACCCAACCCATTACCTAAATCACTCCTTACTCCTTTCTTGCCTCCTCAGCTGCATACCTGCCAGTCACAGCCTAAGTCCCCAGGTCTCTTCTTTTTAAATCAGAGGCTGCCCTTGGGGTGGGACTATTGTCCCCGGGGCTCTGGCTGATATATAGCAGATCTTACAAGAAGAAGTGTGGGCAGATGGAAGAAAGGAGAAAAGAAAGGAAAGAGGGAGGGAAGGAGGGAGGAGAGCCCCTGGGGCTTATCTATCCATCTGCCCACCTTACCATCATCACTCCATCCAACAGGCCAGACTCTGCCCGGGGAGCTGCCTGTAGCCGCTCCATGGACCACTTCTCCACAATGGCTGAGACGTGGGGATTGTCTACATTGAGTATTCGGAATCCAGTCAGGTTCACCCCCGAGTAGCGATAGGGTTCCAGGTCTAGTGCATATAGATCCTGAAGAAAGAGAGCTTGATGTGGTTAAGAGCTGGTCCAGTCCCCCTCCCTCACTCCCTAGATCTGAGCACCCATGGGCCTGAGCTGTGGTTCCCTGCAGAGCTCCATGCATGAAAGGTGGCTGGAGTGCCCACAGGAGGACTGAATGCAGTGGAGTCCACCACTTGGATCTCCTGGTGCTGAGCTCACATGCTGACCATGGGAGCCATCATCCTCTCTGTTTCCTTGTCTGCAAAATGGGGATCACTCCCCTTTACAGGGTGCAGAAGAGCCTTCTCACTTTGGGAGGACACAGGGTGCTGGGCCTGGACATCTCCAAGTGTCATTGAAGGAGACAGAAAAGCCAGAGTATTTTTTTTTCTCTTCACAGAGGGGTCCAAATAGGACCAAAGAAATTCACTACTACCTCCTTCCTTCTCTGGAAGTCACGAGCAGGGCCTTTCCACCCTGCCTCCTAGGAGCACCTGTCTAGAGGACTCGCCATACTCAGGTCCCACATAGCCTGGTAGATGGGCAAGCCTTGGCTAACAGCCCAGAACAACAGAATATTAAAACCCAACCAGCCCTGGCCTCTCCTGCAGCCCAGATCAGGCCAATGGCTGGGGAGGCAAGGAGCCAAAGGTAAGACAATGGGAATAGCCAGCTGTCCCTTAGCGGAGAACAGAGTGTACGGGCTGTTAGCCTTCACAGGAGCCAAGCAGAGCACCACAGGTACAAACTACCTCCAAATTCAAGGAGACACAAGAGAAATGTCATGTGCTTTCAGGACACGGAATGGCGCTTACAGATCACTGGGGCTTCCTAACTCCCCTGGGTTAGAAACTGCTGCTAATGCTAGTTAAAGTCCAAACTTCTGCTTAACATGAGATTGGTGTCTGGTACAAAAGGTCATCCCTGAGGCTGTGGTTTTATTGCTTTGCAGGAGATTAATCTATTTTGTACATAACCCGGCTGTTCTATGTCCCTCCCCCCTAAAAACCCTGCTGTTCACCCCACTCCTCAAATGCTCGGCTTTACCACCAGACTTAGAAACATGTCCAAATCTACACTTACTTCAGACTAATGTCTTGATTTTCAAAAATAAAAACTTGGACAATGTAGACTGGCTGCAAGCCAGGAATGGGGAAACCAAGTCCCTTATCCGAACTTCCTTACTTCGCTTCCACCTTGAACCTGGAGCCCACCCCACCTCCACCCCAACCTAGTGCCAACCTCAGGTAATCACAGGGGACACAGGCTGGAGCCCAGACAGCAGATCTCACATAATACTTGGGCGCCCTGTGGTCTCTGAGACTCTCTTTGGTGCTAAACTCCTGGTCTTCCTGCATTCTAGGCCTTCCGGAGGGTACTAGGATACCTTCCAGAAGGCACCATGTGCATTTATGTCCCCTTTGCTGAGAGGAGGAGGGCTTGGAGCCCCGACAAGAAAGTCTCAGCTTAGCCTATCCAAACAAATATGACCAGCCTTCCAAGTCTGTGCATTTATTATGAATTGAACCAACCATGCATGTATCTGTGTGTTGTGTATACATTTAATTGCCCAGCTATACTGAACATGCAGACTTTCTTTCTCTCCACAATTCCCTAACAATATCATGAACTACACAGCATTTACACTGTATTGGGTACTGAAAGTTATCTAGCGTTGACTTCAGGGAGATAAGAGCCTGTATTAGCAATATGTAAATACCATGCAATTGTATTGAGCATTGTGCTGGCCAGGTTTATGTCAACTTGATGCGAGCTAGAATTATCTGAGAAGAAAGAACCACAGTTGAAAAAATTACCTCCATAAGACTGGCCTATAGGCAACGCTATGGGATGTTGTCAGGATTAATGATTGATGTGGGAGGGACCAGCCCACAGCGAGTGGGGCCGCACTTTGGCAGGTATTCCTGGGTACTAAAGAAAGCAGGCTGAGCAAGCCAGTTAGAAGCATTCCTTCTTGGCCTCTGCATCAGCTCCTGCCTCCGGGTTCCTGTCCTGCTTGAGTTCTTTCATGATGGACTGGATGTAAAGGTGTAAGTGAAAACAAACCCTTTCCTCCCCAAGTTGCTTTTGGTCAGCGTGTTTCATCGAAGCAATAGAAACCCTGACTAGGGCGGGCATCTATGGGAGTTACTATCCAAGGGGGACCTGGAGCCAACCTCCTGTGAACACTGTGAATACTATAGACAACTCACTACATGGCCCTGCATCCAGGTCGGTGTTAGGCTCTGGAGGAAGCTGGGTAAGAGCAGGAGGCTGTAGGGAAGGGAGTCCACGGAAAGATGGCCAGGGGGCGTCTAAATGGTACCAATGTCAGCGGAGAGTGAGTGTAGGGACCATCACACCATTTTAACTTCCATAGCAACTTTTATAGGCAAGGAAGAGCACTGGGGTGGGGGGAGGGGTGACGTGCAAAAGAGCTAAATAAGCCACAAGGGCTCTGTCCTCGGCAACACTCCCAGAGGTAGTAGGTTACTCAGGAGAGGGAGGCTTCTAAAAGAGTCTGACCAAGTTCCCGGTTCCATGTTCAACGGCTCATCCACTACACTATGATGAAGCCTAAAAGTCCTCATCAGAGGCCAGTGCCATATTCCTAGACTTCCCAGACCACAGAACTGTGAGCTAGAGACACTCTTATTGTTTGTGGCTCAGACAAGCTATGGCCTTCTGTCACACACGTGATCAGAAAAAAAAAAAAAAGATAAACTTCTTAGCAAAGATCAGAAACTCGCCCTGCATTCTGTTTTCCTGTACCCATCCCCAGTTCCACTCCAGGAAGGCTGAACCACCTCCGCCTTGCCCCGCCTTCCCTAGCTTCTCATCATAATTCAGATGCTTTTGTAGATACTCCAGTTTCTGGACAGGTGTAGCTCAGTGTCGGTACTCTCTTAGATGCAGACAAGCATCACTGCTTCTCAGAAGTTTCCCCATTGTTCCTTACGCACACACAACAAGGTCTACCAGATATCCAGCTCTGATCCTGGGATTTTTCAGGTGTTCACCCTAGCAGGTAGCAAGTGTTAAGGTCTGGAGCCTGACATCCCTATGAACTCTTAAGCATTATGAGCCCCCCACCCCCATTGTAGAAAGAAAAGTCAGCCTGGCTAGTAACTTCCTGGGTGTTTAGATATTTATTCTCCACCCCCAGGAGGCTTTCTGTGAGGATATAAGTTGTGAGTAGCTTTGTGAACTGCCTGGGAAGGAAGATGAGCCCCTGATCAGAGTTTGCTTTCAGACCTAGGCCTGAGAGACCTTTCCAGGAAGGTATGGAGAGCTAGGGAGATTTTGCTTTGTAATGGTGTATGCAAGTTTAGGGCTGGAGTTGAGCTGCTGGGACCATGCACTGACGGTTGTCATCCACACCCTTCTCGGCATGGGACTCAGCCTATTCTCTGCTTCAGCACTGACCTACTTGTCTAAGACTTAACAGATGCTAAAACAGTAGTCTTCCTTGGGCTTCTGACTCAGTTTACCCATCCTTGGGCCCAGAAGTCAACCTCACTCAGTGTTTCTGTTTTGGTAGGGGAGCCTTGTGTCCTAATGAAGCTGCCCTCCCTGGCCCCTAGCTACAGTATTTGACCTGTCAAGACAGCCACAGCCTGGGAGGCTCCCCCCGCCCCTCACCCACCCAAAGCTGTGGCAACATCCTGATCGAACAGTTTGAGGGAAGGAAGGTTTATTTCTGCTCATGGTTTCAGGCAGGGGAATGGATGGAAAAGCAGTTGACACCACAGAGGTAGAAATGTGTTTTAGCAACTGTTCACACAGTGATGGACCCAGAAGCAGAAAGGAACCAGGGTCTGTGTATTTCTAGCAGCTGGCCCCATCTCCTACAGCCTCCAAAAGTACTGCCTCCCACTATGGAACAAGTATCCAATGCATGAGCTGAGCTAGTCAGGGGACATTCTAGATTGATTTCATAACAGGTTCTGATGGGTGGCAAGGCTGGAGTTACTTTCCTTCATGCCATTTTGTGGTCTGGGCTTTCCTACAAAGTTTCCTGGGGCTAGTGACATTGAGTACCCCATCCCTATGACATGACAGCAGTGACAGTGAGGAGCTGGTGAAGAGGCTTCTTTGTCCAGCTCCTATTTTTTTTTTTTTTTTTGTTCAAATTGCCCTGGGACAAGACCTTAAGTACTCAACACGGTGAACTGTGGGCAAGTTTGCAGCTTGGCAAAAAGTTGCATTTCTGATGCCAAATGTTGACACACTGAATTCAGTGTCGACTGGGGACCTTTTAGGAACATTCAGCATAACATAATAGACTAATTCATTAGCACCCCATGGGTCTGAATGGGAAGAAGCCGATGCTCGGAAAACATGGCCTCAAGGAACGACAGATGAAAATATCTTTCCCATGATGTAACTGTTATTGCCGGGAAGTGGCATTAATTGTGATTGCTTATCTATTAATTTATTATAATTCTTTTTTTTTTTTTTTTTTACCTCCAGGCTCTTACCTACACATGACATGAACCAGGGGCTCAGCTGGGGCTGATTAGCACAGGGTTATCTGGGAATGACTCAAAGCTGGCTGACATTGATAATGGCAGCTGGGGTAATTAAAATGTCTTCTGCATGGGAAAAGTGACTTTGGAAATTTTTTTGAGGGGAAGGGTTGATGATGTGCATTTCCTAAGATAAACACCAAATACTATTCTCCTTCCCAATACAGCCACCACTGACCAATGGCCATGAAAAGGGAGAGTCACGAGGTAGAGCCCTGAGCCAAGAGGGCTGGAAGGAGGATCCTGAAGTTGGCAGTGTGACCAGGGAGAATGACTGAGAAAGTCACAGAGGATGGTAGGACACACGGCAGCTACTGGGATTGCCGTGGAAGGCACTGGATGAACATTCCACCATAAAGCTGTCTGCATTACGGAGGCTACATCTTCCTGGAAGAGCCTGGTCTCTTATGCTCCAGAAAGGGGCAAGAGGAAGAACAGCCATGCATAAGAGCCTGAGTGAGAGCCTAAGCCAATAACATTGATCTGTTGTGAGACTCTAGGTGAATCATGCCATTCTCGGGAGAGTGTGGAGCAGAAAGCACACTTTCCCCTTGTGGCCTCACAAGGAAAGCCAGAGGATGTAGGTAAAGGATGTCAAATGTGGGCGCTGCTGGGGTTCATGAAGGCTCTGTTTCTTCCATCAGTGACAATCACCATGCTGGACCATTATGGCAACCATCATAGAGTCTACCTGCCAGAGGAGGCTGGGGACACTGTAATGACCTTTGTGGGCAGAGGGCTTGTCAGCTGGAGAGCTTTTGCTGGAAAAGTCTCCACTGTCTGTTTGTTGCTGAGTCATCTCTCAGAGCCTCAGTTTCCATTTTTTCCCCAGGGATACAGGAGAGTCACAGCTCCCATGGATGCTTGTTTTGAGAAATGGAAGATACACAGGAAGCAGAAGCTGGAGATGCTTAGTGAGTTTATTCACACTTTCATGGTAGTTAGGTACCAAGTGTCATTCTAAGAGCCTCGCACTGCCAATGATTTAACCACTAACCCTATCAATTAACACTGCTGTTGTCATTGTCTATAGACACAGGCATGAGGCAAAGAGGAGGAGGTGCCTTGCCTAAGGAAGTGAGGTATCTTTTTTTGTGCTGGTGCGTGTGTGTGTGTGTGTGTGTGTGTGTGTGTGTGTGTGTGTGTGTGTTCCCACACGTCTGTGCAGAGACCACAGAAAGACATTGGGTGATCTGCTGTACCTTACCCCTTTGAGACAGGGTCTCTCACTGAACCTGGAGTCAGGCTGGAGGCCAGGAAGCCCCAGGAACCTTCTGTCCCCACTCGATAAAGCCACTGCCACACCCAGATTTGTATGTGGGTTCTGGGATTTGAACTCAGTTCCCATGCTTGAGCAGTAAGTGTTCTTAACCCCTGAGCCATCTCCCACCCAGAAAACAATGAGGCATCTTGATCCCAATCAGACACACCAGAGTCCATGGACTTAACTGCCTGTTGCAAGGGATGCTGAGTACTGATCATGCTGATTATAGCCTAATTCATATGGTGATCATCTGCCTACTCATCTCCCACTCAGGCATCACAGAGCACCTGCTGTGGCCCAGGATTCCATGGGCACGTCACAGAAGGACGTTTTGGAGCTCATGTATGAGCATTGTGTCAGGTCTGTCTCTGTTCATCCTCCCAGCTCAGAGCTGGGATCCTAGCATTTGTGAATGGGTAAATATAGAGATGAGCAGCTGCATCAATGAAGCAAGATCTAGGATAAACAGGCACTGCATGGGGCTGGAGTGGAGGTCTGGGTGTTGGATGCTTTTTCTGAGACCACTGATCTTGACCTCCATGGAAAATGGCATCACTGTAGAAGATGCTGAAACCAAGGTGCTGTCACCTCTGGTCTTCATCTAGAAGGCTGCCAGGGGTGGAACTCCCTGCCCTAAGCTCCTGGTGACTTTTGTGGACACAGGATGGCAAACAGAGACTGGGGTGAGGTGAGTCCTTAGAGAGAAGGTACCTGGTTTCAGTCCCCAGTTCTCAAGGTCCCTGTCTCCCTGCAATATTTTTATCAGGTGCCCAGGTCTGATTTATAGCCAGCAGAATGGGCCCTGGGCGCTGCATGGGCACGTGGTGTTATGAATGGAGGGTGTGTGACAACCAGGGTATGCTGGTGACTACTCTGTGATGCGGAGAACTCTTGTTGGCAGCATTGGCCCACTGCTGTGATATAAGTGCTCACATGGTGACTGCAAGCTAAGACTATAACGTGGAGCTGTGAAAACACGGCTGATTCTCCAAGTCCAGTGTGAGCCAACTTCAACACATCGCCAAAGAGCTAACCTGCCTCTTAGCCTTTGCTCATGATGTTCCTTTTGTGCAGAATATCCTTCCTTTCTCCCCGCTCCGTTAGTGTCTATTGATCCTTCAAGGCATCGCTCAAGCACCTGCTTTTTCTAGAAAGCGTGCCTCAAACTTCCCACTTGCTACCAACCTTACAACATCTCTTTGTGCTGTGCCCTATGGCTTTCTGCCTGAAGTCAAAGGTCAGCTGTATCAGAGCCAGATACGTAGAGGAAGATGGACTAGAAGCCCTAGCCATCTTAAAATCACCAGCTTAGCCCAGATTCTGGGTGAAGATTTGTGATTAGCGCTCTATAAATGAAGAAATCATCTAAAGGATGGTAGGGCTGCCTGAATAGGGAGGGAGGGTAGGAAGGGAGGGTGCAGCTGGCTCCAAGGCCAGGTAGTTCAGCAGTGGTGCCCTCTTTGGCACAGGATGCCATGATTCTGCTGATCTCAGATCACAACTAATTATTCTAATGGATTTAAATGGCCCTAAATGTTCTCAGAGTTTGGACAGGACCCATCTGGAGACAGCAGGTAGGCTGGTCCCAGTGACAGCAAGGGGCTGACTTCAGAATGGATGGTACAGGATCCAAGGTGGTCATTCCAGGTGTGATGGGAGGCCTTTGATAGTGGGTGGGAGAGCCATCTAAAGAATGCTAATAGCCACTTTCTTCAGCTCCAAACCAACCAAGCTCTGCTCTTACCCCTGGGCCTGACCAGATAACTAGGTCTCCCAAGGAGATAAAAGCCCATTTTGCAGAGGAAGAAACTGAGGCATGGGAGGTCTGGTGATTTACTCAGGGTTCCCATACAAATCAGCAGACTTGTTTTCCACATAGCTCCAGAGACCATGCCCATGATTTTCAAACGTGGCCAGTTTACAGAGATGTCATTGTGGTCTCACCTGGAGTGATATCTATAGCTTAAAAAGACTTGGGTCTGCTCCAACTATAGCGCTGTCTCCAACAGGCTGGCCCAGGGCCATCTCAACTAACCTTCATTAAAGGAGGTCCCACCCTTCCTGACAGGACCCAGTGGTACATTACCAGAGTGGTGAAGATGAAATGGTAGTATTCCGTCATCATGCCCATGGCCATGGCCTGTGGGAAAGCAAGCAGAGTGGTAGTCAGTGGCCTGGAACAGTCTGGTAGCTCTCCATTGGTCAGAGGCAGGAGAGTTAGGGGCCAGGCCAGGCCAGGGGCTGTGTGAAGCTGTCTGCTCAGACCTAGGGTATCTGAGGCTTCCTAAAGCAGCTGGTTCCCACTCCGGTGTGTAGCAAAAGCACTTTCCAGGTAAGCCTTGGGGGTCACCATCTCCCAAAGTCCCCAGTTCTGTGGGGCAGCAGGGAGATGTCCAGCTGTCTGGATTTTCAGTCAATGACTGTGGGCCTGTCACTCAGACATGATGACAGAGCCTGGCTGTACATGGTGGGGCTCTCCTAGGCTGCCCGGCTTGAGGGGGATGTCCCTAGCATGAGTGGCCCCCCCAGGAGCAATGAAACGTCCATGCTTCCCCGATCTCATCAGGCCCCACGACACACCACACACTCTTCTGGGAACATTACTGCACAGCAGCATGAGGTCTCTGTGTGATGCATCTTGTGTGTTTTATTAGACGCCTGTAATCTATAACACTAATGACTGTAATGCATTTTCTACAGAGTCCCTCAGAAAGCAGGGCTCACCAAGGGTTCTGGAGGAAAATGTCACAGGGTCAAATATACCTTAAACTGCATGTTCTCTGTCACCCTCATCTATGCTATGAGGGCCGAGAGGAGGCCAGCAGCCAGGAAAGGCCCCGACCCCATTTAATCTACTTTTAGCTCAGCCCAGGATCCTCATCTGTAACTCTAGATGTTTTGCAGGCAGACAGACCTGGGACTAATCTGAATTGCTAGCTGGATGACCTCAGGCCTGGTCTTTCCCTTCAGCCTTGGCCTCTTCACCTGTCAACTGGCAGTAGTAATAAGCCCCACCTACTTCAGGGTCAATAAGAAGGGACAAATTCCAGCTGACTGAGGGACTCTTGGTAACCACTGTCACACATGCAGGGGACAGAGGAATAGCTCCAGGACAGTGGAGGATACAGAACTTCCGCACAGGTGTCCCCCACAGGGACCCAAGGACCTCTCCAGGCCCCACACCAGTCTCCCATCACTGACAGCCCCAGAGCTGTCTAAGGAAGGATTATGAATAAATTCTGCCCACAGACGAGGAGGTGGTAGCAGTGGTGACTCCCTCATGTAACATGAAAGCGGAAAAGCAGGATAATAGGAAATTATTTTTCCCCTCTAGGCAGGACCTCATATATCCCAAGCTGGCCTTGAACTTGTAGTAGGGCTGAAGAAGACATTGAACTTCTGATGCTCCTGCCTCTACCTCCTGACTGCAGAGGCTACAGGCATGTGCTACCACACATGGCTTATGTGGTGCAGGGGACTGAACCTGGGGCCTTGTGTATTTTAAATAAGTACTAATTGGGCAATATCCCCAGGACTCACATACTCTCTGTATTTCTAACACTGCACATCGCTATATAGCCCAGGCTGGTCTTGAACCATGATCCTCTTGACTCTGCTTTCAGGGCACAGACATGCTACCAGTCAGGATGGGTATTCCACATGAAGGCTGGTGCTTGAGCACCTCCCCACCCCCGCCAGGGGTTTGAAAATGTCCCAGTCCCTGCTTGGCAGCCCCTCTTCTAGAAAGACCTGCATCATCTTGTGACTTTGACTTTTGTGTTTCTCTTGATCATGGATCACCTGAACACTTTCAGAGATAGCTAAAGCACAGGCTTGGATCAAATGTCTAGGGTTTTACTATGGCAGCCTGGGGAAGGCTGTAGGTCCTTTCTTTGTATTGTCTTCCTCCCTTCCTTCCTTCCTTCCTTCCTCCCTCCCTCCCTCCCTCCCTTCCTCCCTCCCTCCCGTCCCTCTCTTCTCTCCTTCCCTCCCTCTCTTTTTGAGACACAGCTTCTCTCTATAACCCAGGCTGTCCTGAATCCCACTCTGTAGCCCATGCTGACCTTAAACTCAGAGATCTGCCTGTCTCTTCCTCCTGAGCGCTGGGACTAAAGGCATACACTACGGTGCCCAGCTGCTGTTACTTTTGTAGGGGGCTGGCAGAGCTCAGCTTTCATTACCAGCATGAATCCTGCTTGGGAACGGAGGACCATTCAGGCTGGAAAGCCATTCTCTTCCTCTGCCATTATTGCAAAGCTCAGCAGATTGTTCAAAGAGCAATCTCCCAGTCACAGGCAGGTGCCATGGCTATGGGGAATTAGTCACTGGGAGAGGTGGTGAGGCATCTGGGGACTGGACTGAAAAGCTAAGGCCCTCTGTGCATCTCCCACACCCCATGAAGCCTGTTCTCATGCCTCTTGGTAGCCTGGCGGAGGTGGGCTAGGAGGCAGTGTTTACGCTGGGGCACTCTGAACACTAGGGCATGACATGGGATAGATTATACGTCTAACAGAATGAGAGTAAAAGAACCGTTAGGCTGCTGGTGCTACTGAGGCAGAGTCACAGTGGCCCCCGAGGACATACAGGCAGCCAGAGAGACAGCTAGGATGCTTTCTGGTGCCATCAAGTTCTGTACTTGGAAAAGAGGAGACAGAGCCATGGCAGGCCCCCACCCTAGTGCCTTACCTTGAAAACTGCTCACCCACCTGCTTGAGGATCTGGGCCGCCATGGTATGGCTGCAATCAAAGATAATGCGGAACTCCCGGCCCCGCTTCATCTCCTTGAGCAAGGGGCGTGAGTCATCCGAGTCGATGGGGAGCTGGCGGATCTTCAGGCGAATGTTGTACCTGGATGGGGCCATGATGAGCTCTTGCAGCCGGATGAGACCTGGGGACCCAGGACACAGAAGACACATGTGTACATGCATGCATAAAACACGTCAAGCATCTATCTACTCAGCTACTGCCACTAGGTATTCCTTGTTTTTTCTATTCAGAAATGATTCTTCCCCTCAAACATCCCCCTAATGTCCACATCAGCTTAGAGGGCTCCTCCCTCAGCCTCCTCTGCCTGTCCCCCATTCCCTACCCTGACTAGCGCCCCATAGCACCTGGCCCAGGGCCTTAGCACTTAGGGAGTACTTAAACAGCATTTCTGGAATTGGATTGACTGTTTTCTTCTCTCCACACTGAAAAATCTATTCTCTACCTTGGCATTTTGTAAAACCACTTAATCTGGGGACTTCCAGAGAAAACGGAATGCCACTTCCTGGAGACAAATGGCTTGCTTAGGTCTAATTAAGTTCATTTCCTTCCCTATTTCAAGCTCCATTCTTGCTGACTCCTCTGTGGCTTCTGGGAGGGGGCTGCTTGTTGCTCTCCATTGCTTCTGCCCAGGCCCACTGAAGGAGGGCTCAGCCAGCAGGTATATCCCCGCTCCCTGCACTGTGCCACAGCTCGGGCTCTACAGCTGTGCACTGTTCACATACCCATGCTCCATAGACCATGGTTCACACAGCCATGTTCCATCCCCCACTCACTTAACCCAGCCTTCCTTGGGGGAAGCACCTCCTCCCCACCCTGAGTTTATATACTCAGGAAGGAAAATCTATCCCAGGGAACAAAGTGCATTGCCTCAAGCTGACCAGTACATTCACTGGGAACAGGAACACAGGGCTTCTGTGATAATTAGTGGCAGGTAAGAAACAACTCTTTTTATGCAAGCAAGAAGGATTAAGTCTGGAGTCACTACAAACAAACAGAGATATAATCCACTGGGGCAGATGTCAGAGAAGATGAAAAGGGTAGGAAGCATGTCTCAATGGCACCCATTTGAACCTCTGGAGTCAAACAGTGCTATAAATTGATGCTGTCTTCCAATGTCTTAGGAAAGGCTACCAATAAGAGCCTGGTGGTGGTGGTGCATGCCTTTAATCCTAGCATTTGGGAAAGGCTGTGAGTTTGAAGCCAGCTTGGTAGAAAGAGCAAGTTCTAGGACAGCCAGAGCTACACAGAGAGATCCTGTCTCAAAACAATAGCAAAATTCTAAAGAACCACACATGCCTACGCATACCTGTGTTTCTTAAGCTAATGTACATGGATAAACTTCAGTTACCTATTACGGTGTTTCCTATCTGGACAGCCACTCCCTACTCTGTCATTGGACTCTAGAACCCTTCCAATGGAATCCCAGCTTCCAAAGCAATCCCCAGGACCCAGCGTAAACACTATCTAGTTCTCCCATTCCTGATGGTTTGCTTCCACCAGCCTCCTGTGCCAAGGTCGCTCTAACCAAACCTCCCAAAGAATGCCAAACTTTCATGGGTTCTGGATACACAGGTGAATGAACTGTTTCCAATAGTCCTCTGAGATCCTGACACCAGAGTAGATAAAGGAGGGGAGGGGAGCAGCTGACCTCAGCAAAGGAGGGGCCACAAGCTACACACCAGAACCCAGATTTCTATAGAAGTTCTGGGTTCTTCCACTGCTACTCGGTTACCTGGAGGGCCTTCATGTCCACTTCGCTCCCGCCTACTCATTTTTCTCACTCCTGTTCAGCATTAGCAGGCCTATGGGCTCTGGAGACCCAGATCATGAGGACAGGGACAGGCTGGACGCTGCAATGGAGGCCACCAGGGCTGTCTTGTCAACTGAACACATCAGCCTGTGTAATGCATAACAACCCACATTCTCCAGCAGCAAATGTCAGACATCTTTCCCATCACCGTGGTCCCCAAGGAGACTGAGGCTTCTTCTGGCCCACCTCCAGAGGACTGGGCTGTCTTGTGTTTGCCTGAGACCAAGCTTTCCTCTGCCTGCCTCCTTAATCAATCCCTCCCAGAATATCCGCACTGAATCACCGCTGTTGGAAAGGCGCTTTTCACTTACGAAGCACTTCTGGGCTCGTAGACCCATTTAACCATCTCTGGAGTCTGGGAGGCATGCAGAACAGGAACCTCCAGGCTGGTGGGGCAGATAAGGAACTGGAAGGCCACAGAGGTTAAGGGACCTCCCTTAATTCTGAACCATGCCACAAATAGGATCCGGTTTTGAGAAGCAACATTTTGCCTTCTAGGCAGAGACCTTTTTCTCTGCCCTAAAGCTTTTTCGCTTCCTAAACCTTTTCCTTTCAGCCCTGGTAGGAGTCTGCGCAGACTGTATTGGGAAGGTAGAAACACGGCACAGCTCAAAGGTCACCTCCTCCACAGCCACTCTCCTTGAGGCTACTACTATGAAAAGGGTGAGCCAAACTCCTTAGCCCTTCCTAGATCCACACCCCGTTTGCATGGAGCTGGGGAGTGTCCACCCACCAGGCTCAATACGTCATTCAGTTTGTTTAGTGAGATTTTAACAAGCATGATAGAACTCTACACTGGCTGATTCTCTTGCTTCTTGGCCGTAGTTAGGACAACAATGCCTGGGTTAGTCTGCTGGAGGACAAAAACACTTGGGAGAGAGCCAAGGGCATCCTAGAGCTACCAGCGGGCAAGGAAGCCAGCTGAAACCAAAGCAGCAGCTGGTCAGGCCCAGTAAGCCGCTGACCTGGTGGACTCAGGAGCTAAAGCAATGTTTGTTGTTTTAGGCCACTAGATTTGAGGGGGTGGTTTGTTACACAGCTTATTATAGAAAGAGCTAACAGATGCATCCTCGGCTGGCATGCCAAAAGGAGTGTGGCAATGTGCCAGTTTTCATGACTGTTAGGAGCCAGTCACTGTCAATCTCATTCTCATTTGACAGCCTAGGAGTAGTAGGCATGGACTCCAGGAGCTTTAGACACAGCCCTGCCACACACAGTTAGAGCCTGTTAAATAAATACACTGTGCTTCCCAGCAGCTTGGGAAAATGTCAGGGTTGGAGAAGCATGGCGTCTCCTTCCCGCTACCTATTTGCAAAGCTGCATTACTGTTCAATGCAAATCTGAATCTTAGAACCCATTGCTTTCTTGACCAAACCCCATCTCTCATTGCCTCCACTGTAAGTACCTTTTAAACTGAGCTAAACTGAGACAAACTGAATGAAACGCTAGTGAAATATTTCAAGATAGTATACATTAGGCACTGGGAAGGTGAAGAAATTAAGGCATGGTTATCCCACATTTTAAAATTCCGATTATAGAATATTTGGGGTGGTGGGAGTAAATAAATCTCTGCAATAAAGCATGGGCTAAGTTGCACAAGGTCCTAACATTTGAGTTTTAGCATCTTGCACCAAAAAAAAAAAAAAAAAAAAAAAAAAGTAGAGGAAATGGTACTATCCGAAGGTCACTGGCAATTCCAAGTCATCAGAGCTGAGGACCAAGCAACATGGATTTGTGGGCTCAAAGACAGGAAGCTGCAGACTTAAGCACAAGCCCTGTGCAGCGCCTCCAGCATGATGCCTGTCATCCTGGCATACCTCCTTGCAAAGCTTTGCCTCCCCCACCCCAAGCCTGGAGGTCCTGCACCCCTGGGCAATGGTTCAAGCCAAGATATGCTCTACTACTGACTTGTGACGTTACAGTCATGCTTATCTCTGTTTCTTCTTTTCTATCTTGCCCCCAAGTTCTCTTCTAGGCAACCCTTTGAGGTCAAGTCTGGCTTCCTTTGTTCCTGTGGGGACCATTCATTCTCTCCAGTTTTTGCTCTCCTTCCAATCCCTCTCACACTCGGCTCCCTCGGGGGAGTCTCCCGAAACTCGGCTTTCATTATTCCAAGGCTACGCTTGACAGCATTCAGCCGGTGCTCCGTTACACACAACGTAAAGTCTGAAGCCCAAGGCTGGTTGTCAGACCTGCACAGCCAGGCGAATCACGTCTGTCTCACACTCCACACTCAGCCCTCTTCCCAGCTGGGCTGGCATCTCCATAACCATGCCCCACCCTGCCCCACCTCCTCTCCTCTGTCTGTCTACACTTTTCCTTTCGGCTGCCTTATTCTGCTTTTCTGCTCCTCTGTCTTCAAGACCTGGGGCAAAACTCTCTCCTCTCCAGGTAGGTAATTAGCACACATCAGCCAAGGCCCAGAGCTCTCCTACCCAGGTACCTGGAGTCCTGATTCCTTGTCCTTGACCCCTTGATTCTCAGCTCTGATGGCTGAGAGTTACCAGTGCCCTATAGCCAGGCACTTGTCTACTAGAACATTATTAGCTTCTCAAAATATAGGGTAGTGGTATCTTCATTTCTGGACCCTCACACCATTTTTTATGAGATTCAGAGTTTAATCCAACACTATTTTCAACCCGCCGCAAGTCAGTTCATTCAATGCTTTAAAAATGTCCACTTTGTACCAAGTTTTGTGTTGAGTCCTAGAGGTAACCTATGTAACCTGAGGTCAGGAACAGGCTCACAAAGAAATGTTTTTATAGCCCTTCTCAAGCTGTGGGTCACGACCCCCACAGCGATCTTCTATCAGATAACCTAAATACCAGATATATACATTATGATTCATAATGATCTCAAAATTACAGTTATGAAGTAGCAACAAAAATAATTTTATGGTTGGAGGAGGTCACTACAACATGAGGAACTATATTAAAGGGTCACTGCCTTAGGAAGGTTGAGAACCACTGCTGTAGAAAGGTAAGACTGTCAAGCGGCAGAGACACTAGAGGGGACTGGGCATCATGGTGGAGTGCCCATGAAGCCCCATGTATGGATATCAAGAGTGAGCTGGCTTTTAAGGACTGTCAGTAACATGGAGCTTGGTAGCTGTTTACAGAACTCTGGGATGGATAAACAGCATCCCGGTCATCTGGTCTGCGGGCTTCCATCCTGCTGCTTGCACCCCCCATTAGGAGGTAATCAAGAGCTGATATGAAATCGCAGGTAGCCAAGAGCTGGAGGGCTTTTCAAGGTTGAATGCTCCCCCTCTTGAGACAGGAAGGGATGGGAGGTAGGGTGTAGGGTAGGGGGTAAGGAACAAGGCTGGATGGGTTAAGTGATTTGCCAAGGTCACTGTCTCTGAAGAGGCTAGGCTAAGAATCATCTTGAAATTAAGTCTTTGGAAAGAAAGAGGAACCAGCTCTGTCTGAGCTGGCCAGCAGTGGTGACCTTGGGCTCAGACAGGCCTGCAGGATGAGCCGTGACGCTGGCTTCTGACAGTGGAGGGGGTTTGTTCCCTGCTGAATCTTTATGCCTGTTTCTGATTTGCCACCCCATAGAGTCACTGAGCAACTTAGAATTAAATGAGTCTAGCGCCTGTGGTACTGCTTGTTTCATGGTACACATAGTAGGCTCTCCAGAGGAATGCTGCCCTGTCTCCAGACAGTACACCTCCTGTGGGAAGCTGAAGGTGAAGGCAGGTTCTTTTCTCCTGACTCACTCTGTGTTCACCCATAACAAACATTTTGCCAAGATCATGGCTGAAGATCTGTCACAGACTACAAGGTCCAAAGGTTCAAATATTTACTGGAGTCTTTAGTGGCTACCTGCTCTAGGTCTACACCAAGGGGCCTAGAACGTGGAAGTGTAACACGCTATACTAAGAAGGTTCTAAAAGGTGAGTATTGTGGTATATTGGGATGGCAAGGCACGACTGGGCTAAGCAGCCTCTGTGCAGGGGAATGAATACTAATGTGATTCTAGTTTGGCAAGGCATTGGTGATGGATGGGTACCTCTGCACATGGGGGTCCAGGCTCAGCTGAAACTCAGAGCCCAGGCTTTTCCTTCCTCTTCACTGGAGGACGAGACCAAGCCCAGAGCTCATTTCTATGAACCTGGCCTTGGCTGGGGCCAGTTATCACATAAGTTGGAAGGAAACTGGTATCTGGGTGCAGTGAGGCATGAATGGGGGTGTCTGAGGGTAAGCAAAGAAATGGGGGGAAGGGTACTGTGTGCAGGGGGGGGTCTCAAGGATCTGGAGCTAACATCCCCACACTTTAAGCCAGATATATATATTTCCCTCCCTATCCTGGAGATGAAGGCATGGAGTGGCAACCCAGCCAGCAGGCAGGAGAGCAGGGATTTACACACTGCACAAACATACTGCACACCAGGCCGTAGTGAGTAAACCATGGATAGGTGTGGAGAAGACACACGTGCCTCCTGCAGGTGGTGTAGGAGTGCAGGCTGGTGTTGGGTGGGCCATGAAAGTGTGCGCACAGGTCAGTGCTTGGCAATAGCCAATCACAAATCCCAGTGCTCTGTTGCAGATGGGAAGGGAGAATCAGGTGTAAGCCAGGCTGGGGTTGAATAAGGTATGTGTGTGGCTGATGTGCATGAGGGTGAGAGACCCCAGGGATAAGTATTAGGATAACTGGCTGCTTGCTGGTGTCTGGTGTAAGATGTGACCTTCTCCTCAGAGGCAGCAAACAGAAACTTGATTCTTGGGGCTCTGCTCCCTCACCATCCCCCGGCCTTAGCAGGTCTAGCTACCTACCTGTGCTGTCATCATAGACCACGGTGGCTGAGCGCCACTTGAGGGACTGGACCAAGTCGAGGATGGCATGGCTGAGAGAGGCGTAGTCGGGGTAAAGGTTCACATAGAAGGTATCTTTGTTGTCCAGGGGGTGATGCTTCCAGCGCAGTTGGATGTGAGGGACCTCCAAGGCGTTGCAGATGGACTGAACAGCATTGGTGCAGGAACCCTGTGATGGTCCAAAGATGGCGACTACACCCAATGCCAACTGGTCACAGGCTGCAACAGAGTGGGGGGGGGACACAGGGGTCAGTGAGGTGCTATACACACTGGGAATGGGCAGTGATTTTGACAATCCCATATACACATGGGGAAAAGATCCAGAGAAATGGTGTGCTGTGAGAACAACTCATGAAGTCTCAGTTTCCTTATCTGAGCAATGGGGCTGTCACAGTTTCTCCTTCATCTAACACCAGAGAGGTAAGAAGGAATAATTATTTTTTTTAAAACTTTATTTATTTATTTGCCTAGAACTGGAACTACAGACAGTTGTTAGCTGCCATGTGGGTGCTGGGAATCGAACCCAGGTCCTCTGGAAGAGCAGACGGTGCTCTTAACCGCTGAGCCATCTCTCCAGCCCCAAGAAGGAATAATTATAAGCCCAGCTGTGGAGTACATTGACACTATAAGCATACCATACAACTATGATGTTTTTGTAGCTTCTAGACAGTGTTGAAATACGGATGTTGGTGTGGAGGACACTGCTGGTGATAAAGATGTCTGTGGCATTAATAGTCATGGAGGTGAAACCAATAGGGATGGCTGATGTGGATGTCTTTCTGTACGATGTGAATTATCATTGGATAATAAAGGAATTGTTTTGGCCTATGCCAAGACATCTTAAAGCAGGTGGGAAATCTGAGCATAGATAAAGGGGAAAGAGGGCAGAGTCAGGAAGAGTCACTTTGAGCTGCCACCCAGAAAATAAGATGTAAAAGTACAGGTAAGCCACGAACCACATGGCAAGATATAAATTAATAGAAATGGGTTAAGTTGTAAGAACTAGCTGATAATGAGCCTAAGCCATAAACCAAATAGTTTGTAATTAATATAAGCTTTTGTGTGGTTATTTGGGACCAATCGGGGCTGTGCATCCAAACCCTGGGGCTAGACTGGGCCACAAATTTTATACTACAGATGGCAAGAGATGTGAGTGGAGAGAGAGAGAGAGATAAAAATGAGGCTTCTGTGGACCACTGTGCCAGTGAGGCGGTGCTGCTGATAAAGATGCTGTCAGGGAAATGATGATGTTGACAGAAGGAGGGATGATGTCGGTGTTGACAAGACTGGTGGTGATGATGATGTTGTCATAGCAACGATAGAGATGATGGCAGTAGAGGTAGGGACAGAGGTGATAGCATGGATAGGGATGACAAGAATTGAGATGCTGACGTTTTCGGTGGTGATAGATGATAGTAATGTCCAACACTAGACTCCATTCTCCCAAAGATGCAGAATCTACACCTACTTGGGCTCATTTTTGACTTTTATTTCTTTTTTCTCCTTGTCTTCTCTCTACATCTGTTTTCTAGTCCCTCCATGTTCTTTTTCTACCTCTAAGAATCTTCCAGGATGGAAGAACTCTGCTACCAACAAGGCCAAGGATAGAGGTTGTCAGAGCATCAGCATCAGCAGCAACAGCAGCCTTGCCTCCAGATGTTTCCAGGGCAGCAACCAACCTTGTCCTGGCAGTCCTGTGCTCACACTGCAGTAATTACATTATTTGTAGCTTCAATTTTGAATCCATTTTCTGGTCATTTTACAGTAACTTGATGGTTCACAGTCATTGTAGGAGTCCCCAGCCTGAATACACTCTCCCTTCCGTGGCAATTGTAGTTATAGCTGAAATTATCCCAATCAATTTGTGTCTTAAAAGGAATTGAGCCACCCAGAGAATAAGTGCAGGCAGAGGAGCCTGGGGAGAGCTGGGTCGATTCCAGCCTGCTCTGGCCAGGCTTGGAAGAAAACACAGTGCTTTCTGGGCTGCTGGCTCAGATTCTACTTGGCAGACATTCTTCTTTTAATTTTCTACAAAACACTTCAAAATAAAGGCAATAGTGAAAGTCCCTTTTAATAGGAAAAGGCCTCCTGGGTCTCTAGCAAGAGGAAAGACAAATTCAGCCAGAGCTGGTGGGGTAGATGGTGCCAGCTTTTGTGTAGCTGTATCCTCTTGCTTCACATGACCTAAGGTGGTTGGATCCAGCTCACGGGAGTGGGGAAGGAGGTATGGGGGCAGAGAGAACGGTGGTGGTAACTTTTATCTAGAAACAATTATCACTGAATTCTTCAGAATTGAGCCTAAATGCACCTCCTTGGAAGGGTCCTAATGGAGCTCCTAAGGAATGCAGCCGAAAAATCAAAGATCAAAAGGAGTACAGGCCAGGGGAATGTGCAGCTTCTGAGGAAGAGGCGGGGTGTTCAGTGGGACCTAGCCCAGTAGAAGAAATGCCAGGAGGATCAGTAAGCATTGCTTCCATATGAGGAAGAGGGAAGCCACCTGCCAGGTTTGAAAACCTGAGATACTATAGCCCCCACCTACGTCTGTGTGTGCATGTGTTGAAGGTGGAATCCAAGGCATATGCCAGACAAGCTCTCTACTACTGGGCTCTACTCCTACCTGAGTCTATTCCTTTATGGCTGATTAAAATTCCATTGTTTAATTATGTGCCAATCTGTTCTCTTGTAGATGGTCCTTTCATCCATTTGGTTGTTAACGAAAAATGACTAGATAGAAATATCTTTCTATGCAAAAAGTTTGGTAGATGCATAATGTGGTGGTTTTAAAGAAAATGGCTCCCAAACCTCATTTTTATCTCATACTATTAGGAGATGTGGCCTTGTTGGAGTAGGTGTGGCCTTGTTGGAGGAAGTGTGTTACTGTGGGGGTGGGCTTTGAGTTCTCTTGTGCTCAATCTATGCCCAGTGTGGAAGACAATTCACTTCCTGTTGCCTGTGATTGAGATGTAGGATTCTCAGCTCCTTCTCCAGCACCATATCTGCCTGCACAATGCCATGTCCCATCATGATGACAATGGACTAAACCTCTGAAACTGTAAGCCAGCTCCAATCAAATGTTTTCCTTTATAAGAGTTGCCATAGCCATGGTGTTTCTTCACAGCAATAGAAACCCTAACTAAAACACACAGATACATGCAAACAATGCTGTGGTGAACCTGAATCCATTCTACTAGCCTTGTGTACAAGAAACAAATCTCAGCAGTCACATCTCACCACACACAGAGACAGATCAGAGAGAGCCAACCATAAAAGACACAGCCACAGAACTCCTAGAAGAAAACAGGGAGACTGTCTTTAGGATAGACAAAGACTTCTCAACCAGAATACACAACAGAAATTATTAATAAATCATACTTGTGACAACAAAAGGCTTTGTGTCTCATGAGATATGACTACTAAGAGAGAATTAAAGACAATCCCACATGTTATGGATATAATACATATAGAAATGTATATATTCACACACACACAAAATGACTCTAACCAGAATATATAAAGAACTCTTTTACATCAACAAGGACATGACAAGTAGCTCAGTTTTTAAAAGGTCATTGAATGTTTCAAAAAAAAGCACTCCAAAAAAGAGAAAAAGAATATTCAAATAACCTGTTCAATATTCAAATTAGCACAGTGAGCCATGTTAACTCTTATGGGGCAATGGGACAAAGTACAAAACCTGCTCCCACCTACCCGACATGCTCTAGCTGAGCAAGTCCTGCTTCTTGCTCTGAGCCCTATGAGGCCTTCCCCATTAAAGGGAACTTTCATTGTCTAGTCATCTGATAAATATAAAAGAAAACCACGATAAGATAACCACTTAAATCAACACAATGGCTTAAAATCCTTAAAAAAGCATCTTTAAAAGTCTAACTGACCTTCTCATATGATAGTACCTATTTAGAGCACCTGTCAGCCTTGGGCACAGCTGTGGGAGTGCAAATTTATGCAATCACCTATGAAACTGTCTGGCTAAACACTGTGACCTCATGCTTCAAGTCCTAAATACAAACTCAACAAATCTGAGTACCTGTGCCCCTGAAGACAAGCATACAGCCCTTCACAGAAACACTGCGTTAGTAACTCCCGAGTGGGAGTAACTCCAGGCCTTGAGGAGAGTGAGATGGAATTTTTCAAATAGCCCTTGAGTACAGGGCTAGGGAGTACTGCTGGATTCAACATTGCAGATGAATTTCAGGGATTAGGTTGTGGATCTTAATAAGTAAAGCCCAGAAAGGAGATGCTGAGTGATTCTGACTTCATGACTTCTGAGGTCAGGTCCAAGCAGTGCCTGACAGCATCATGGAGTGATAGCAGCTGCAAACAGATAGCACAGGGTCTCCCAGAGGCCTAGAAGGGCTCACCTGCTCTCTGGTTTAATCTGGGTGCTAGGGATGCTGTCTTGAACTGGATTAGACAGGTTTGTTTCTTCTGAGTACTCTCTGGCCAAGCCCAGGTTGGATTCTCTTCTCCTACGTCATTCCCTGTAGTTCCTAGGCCTGGACACATCTTCCCATCCACAATAAACAGAAGTTCTGCAGAGGCAGGGACTGGCCCCCTCTGCTTTTCTCATCTTGTGACTTCTAACTTATCTCCATAGCAAATGCTCACCAGGACTACTCAGGTGCACTGCTACCCTCCTGCAGATCGATCATCCTGCTTCCCTTGTCCTTACCTGTTTCCCAGCATCCTTCAGAACACAGTGAGACATCTCTTAGTCCAGGAAACCCTCCTGATGTGTAAGCACTTGTGTGATTCACTACCATTCTCTGGCTATTATAGCTAGCTGTTGGTTCCATGACCCAACTTCCTAACATTTTGGATGTTACCTGCAGAGGGGCAAAGCTTCATCTCTCTCTGGTCTCCCTCTGGGATCATCAGGAGAAATTTAAAGTGACTTCAACATACCGGGAGTTCATTCATACTGTTTCTCACTTGCGTAACAGATCAAACCATCAGTTATGACTTTGTGGACTCTGGGTGCGGATCCATGATAGGTGAGCTGGATAGAACTTGACACAAACTAGGGACACCTGGGAGGAGGAAACTGCAAATAAGGAACCCACTGGCCTGTGGGCTATTGTCTTATTGTCTTAATTGATGATGTAAGAGGGTCTAGCCTATTGTGGGTGGTACCAGATCCCCACCCAGGGTGGTCCTGGGTTGTATAAGAAAGCAGGCTGAGCACAAGCAGGGGAAGAGAATCAGTAAGCATGGTCTCTACTTCAGTTCCTGTCACCAGTCCCTACCTTGGCTTTCCTCCAAATTAGATTCGGTCAGTGTTTTATCATAGCAACATAAAGCAAACCAGGTTATATAGTACAGTAATGAAACGTTAATAGGGACTGCAGTCTAGTGGAAGGGACAGTAACACACACACACACACACACACACACATGCCAATGAGTTGAGATGTAAATGAAAAGTCTAGGGTTATAGAGAGGTGAGGAGGCCTGATCTTATAGGAGAAATATAAGGAGAAGAATGAGTTAGTTCGACAGCAGCAAGGGTCGGTGCGGGTCGAGTGTACAGATTTGAAGGAATCAGATCGAGAGGAACAGGATGCACAAAAGCCCTGAGGAGGAAGGTAGAGCTAGAATGCACAACTGAGTCTAATGACCGGGTGCCCAGATATGGCAGGATACCATGACCCGAGGATGGGCACACAACTAAGGCTTTAGGGGAGTAAACTGTGTGGTCTGATATGAAAGGAAAGACTAGGTTGACTTCTGGGGGTGGATGCTTTTGCCTCTGGTCTCTGTGGACAACCTGGCAGTAAAGCATAGGGAATGTAAGTCCTGGGAGGAAGCATCCTGGGAAGGCTCCCTAGTGGTACTAAGCTGCCACCAGGCTAGGGAAGGTGCCTATGCTGGATCACAAAGCATCACTAGCCAGACAGCATAGCCTTGAAGCTTACTGAACCCATGAGGGTCTCTGATCTGATTACAGGCATTTGCTGGCTCCTAAAATTTCTGTGGCTAGGTGTCATCTGGTGAAGTCATTTGCACGTGGGTGTCAGCACGCAGGGAGATGGATGGTTTGCTTCCTGGTGCTGGCCACTGGGTATGCTGGGAACAATCAAGAAGATAAGTTCAGGGAAACTGAACTAAGGTGGAGTGGACTGATCCAGGACTGAACTAAGGTGGAGTGAGGCTCATGAATGTCAGACACTGCAGCTCAAGCTCACAGAACCTCTGACCTTAGGTATACACAGGAGAGGAGGGGCAACAGGCTTGTGGGAGTCAGGCCCCACCCTGATGACCTAGTGTGTGGAGGGCTGGGGAGCCAAGTGTACCCAGAGCGAAGTTCTATTTACTGGAGAGTGAGACACAGTCCTAAGTGCTTAATAGAGGCACTCTGTCCAACACAGCTGAGGTCAGAGTTGTAGGGATGCCAGTGTCCATACTCTGTAGAATCTCTGTGCTCGGGGGCTGGAGAGATGGCTCAGCGGTTAAGAGCACCGTCTGCTCTTCCAGAGGACCCGGGTTCGATTCCCAGCACCCACATGGCAGCTAACAACTGTCTGTAGTTCCACTTCCATGCAAACACCAAGGCAAATAAATAAATGAATAATAAATAAAGTTTAAAAAAAAAAAAAAAAAAGAATCTCTGTGCTCAAAAGCTAACCCACAGTGGGGCTTTGGAAAACAGACATGAGCAGGCAGCATCCCGGCAGCTCTGCTCCTGGAAGCCCAGGAGTTCAAATGACTTAGAAACCAGGAATTGCTAAGAGAGATGAGGCTAGCTTGTGGGTGAGTCTCAGCCTGCTGTGGATGATACTAACCCCTAAACTCAGTTTACAGGGGCCTTAGATAATGACTCTGGGTTCTCATCATTCATTAATACATTCAACAATTACTTCATTGACCAGCTACTATTGTCCTTTATCCTTCAGGTGCCCCAGAAATAGAGCAAATATCAAAAGTGAGTCTTCTCTTCAGTAATGTGAGAGAAAAGAGAAAGTACATTAAAAACCCAATGATTTAAGTAAAAATTGTAATATGAGCTTTGATGGGCTATGATATCATATTTCGGAAAGGATGACCTAGTCATTTTGGAAATGAGATTCCTTAGGCTTGAGATCTTTAAATGGTTACATGGAAATCGAAGGTTCTATGGAAGCTATTTCCAGTTATCTAAGCCTTTAAGTTGAATTTGAATTAAATATATATGTAAAAATATAGTTCAGATATGCAGTCTCCCTCGGGATCTGCAGGGAATTGGTTCCAGGACCCCCTGCAGATATCAGACTTGCAGATGCTGGGTCCCTGGCACAGAGGGGCTTGGTATTTGCATATATCTTTTACACACTACGCCTTATGCTCTATCGTCTCAAGACGCCTCATCCCACAATGCAATGCAAATGCTATGTAAATAGGTGCTGTGCTTATTGTTTAGGGAAAATTACACAGAAAAGTCTATATATGTTTAGCACAGAAAAAATTCTTTTTTTTCCCCTTGGCATTTCTGGTTCACGGTTTGTTGAAATCATGGATGCAGAGTCCATGGGCCTGAGGGGCTGACTGTGTGCATGCACATATGCATAGAATTATGTATATGCATTGTTTTTTAAAAGACATTAAAATGGGGCTGGAGAGATGGCTCAGCAGTTAAGAGCACTGACTGCTTTAGCAGAGAAGCAAGGTTCAGTTCCCAGTATCCACAGGGCAGCTCATTATCAGGGCAGATCCTCCCCCTTCTGGCTGCTGTATGTACTGCATACATGTGGTGCCCATACATACATGCAGACAAACACTCATACATGTAAAAGTAAATAAATCTTTTAAGAACATAGTAACAGCAACAATGGCAAAATCCCCACTATGCACTTGCGTGTGCTGTATAGCATTACTGGCAACTGGCTACTCACCCAGGTACTGAGAAGTTAGTTACCATTGTGTGTGTATGTAAGTGTGTGCAAGGACACATGGACAGTGGTATTTCACCCTCTTTTAATCTTTTTCTCTCATTTTTAAGAATTCAGGTGTGGGACGACTTGAACTAGACCCACCACAGGACTTTCTAGTGACAATGTTGGCAACAGGAAGTGCAGACACACACTGAGTGTAGGACCAGGTCAGACTCAGGACTCCTTGGTAGCCTCTGGGGTCAAGTCGCTGCAGACACTGAGCAGTGTGCCATTTTTCATGAAATCTTTTTATGGCAGGCAGATGGTATGCTCTCAGGCTAATATAGTATCTGTTTTATATGTATGTATGCTACCTATTACCACTTGAGTAAGTTACCAATTTTGTAGCAAGGTGACTATGGTTAATAATATGTTGCATATTTTGAAATAGTGGAAAGGGGGATTTTCAATGTTCTTACCATGGAGAAATTATAAATGTTAGATGTGGTGAATGTGTGAGGTTCTCTGATTTAAGCAATATGCAAGGCACACATATATCCAAACAGCACACTTTATGCCATAAATAATTATAAGAATTGTGCATTAAAAATAAAACTAATAGAAAAGAAAACTCAAGTTTGAAGATGTTCATGTTGATTCATAGGTCCTGGGGACCTTGGCTGGCTTCTTCTTAGGCAATCCTAGCCCCTGCCTACCTTCCCTCCACTTTCTCCCAACCACCCTTCATAGCCTCCCAGGGTCTCACTGTGAAGTTCAGACTGATCGTGTACTTGCTATATAGTCCAGACTGGCCAGGGGCTCATGATCTTCCCTCGGTTTTCTGACTGCAGGGATTACAGGCTACAGCACCATGCCTGGCTAGCCTGGGACTTCCTCCCAGCCCCTACCCCTGCTCCTGGGGGATTGGCACAGGCTACTCTAGACAGAGAAAGAATCAGGCCCCCAGACCAAGTGAGAAAGGCTTCAACCCCACCCCCACATTGAAAGCGCTCAGCGAGGATCTGCACACTCACCCTTCTTGGTGGCCTCGAAACTGTCATGGAAGTGAATCCTCTGAATGTCATAAGTCAAGGTTGTGTTGGGCAGCAGAGTCCTGTTCCTGTTGATGATGTTGGCAGAAAATCGAAAGGCATGCTCCTCGGCGTTCATGACCTGGGCGTTGGGGCCATCCGCATACTCAAAGATTCCTCCTGTGAGAGATGACAGAGCTGTGTGTGGGAAGGAAGGATGGGGCTGGAGCAGGGATGCTCCACTCAGGTTATATAGACAAGGTCTTCCCAACCCAGTGTTCAATAAAATCCTAGATAATTTCCATGTTCAAAAATTATACATTTTACCCAACTAGCAAATTCCTGCGAACAAAATCTGACAGGCCAAAATAAGATCACCAACTTAATACTGCTATGAAAATTTTTAATAGAGTTCTGGCAAGTAGAATCTACCAGAACATCACAAGGCTAACATACCATGACCACAGTTTTATTTCAGGAATGTAAGACCAGTTTAATATAAAGGAATCTGTGAATACCATTTCACCACATCAGTAGTTTAAGGGAGATGAAAATACAATCAACCCTCAAAATTCAGAAAGACATCTGATGAAATGCAGTGTCTACCACCATAAAGTATGTTTAATAAGACAGCAATAGGAAAGATACTTCCTTCAAGCAACTTTAGCTCACGTCAGCCTTAATATCACAGTAACTAATAGCTAATGAAACACTGGAGGCGTCCTTGTCAAAGGAAAAATTAAAAAAAGAAAAGTATTGGTAAAGACTCACACTGCGCCATTAACCCGAAAGATGAGATAGAAATGGAATTGTGGGGCATGACTTCTGTAAAGGTGCAAATTCTTATTTGCACATGGTATAAATGCTAACACACTGTGATTGTGTTCACCCCCATCACATCTCTTATCTCCCTGCGACTCTTCTTCCCCAGTTAGTCCCCGTCTGTCTCCATGATGTCCTCTTTCTTTTGTGTGTACACAAGAGTCTGTGCAGGTGGTCACCACTGCCGTGTGCTCATGATTGCAGTGGCCAAGCCACACCCACAGGTCAGCGTTCCATGCACTCGTCTCCATCCTCTGCTCTTACTGTCTTTCCACCTCCCTTCTGCAATGTCCCCTGGGCCTCAAAAGGCTAATGTGAATGTCCTGTTGAGGGCTGAACACTCAATACACACTCGGTTTTAGCATGTTGACCAATCATGACTCTTGCATTCTCACCATTGCATATAGCCCAGAGACAGAGGCTTTTCTGACCAAGGCTGCCCTACTCTGGATATAAACAGACAAATTGGAAGGCAGCTTAACTGCATGAGAATTTGTCAAATCATCAGTAGTAGATTTTCTCTGTAAAGGCCTGTATATCTCTAGCTATAGGGTTTTGAGTAAGTTTAAAGCACCAGGTGTATATTCCTTTCCATGGAGCATCCTCATATCCAATCAGGAATTGATTGGTTATGCCTGGAACATCAATGATACTATTGCATCAGTGGGTGCATGGGGAAAAAAAAATCAACCCCAATCATGAAGACAGGTGAGAATGGTTAGGGAGAATTAAATAACTAGTTAGCACATATTAACAGTGCCTCTTTACATCAGTAAGAACTCACAAGGAAACTTAACAGCAAAAAGTCCCCCTTAACTATGTCAGCACACTTACTAAACAACAAATAATAATCCAAAGACAAACATGCAATTCCAATAGCTTAGAATGAAAACAAATTAAACACCTAAAGCCACAGAGATAACCAAGTCAAATGTGGTCATACACATCTTTAATCGCAGCACTCAGGAGGCAAAGGCCGGTGGATCTCTGTAAGGTTTAGACATGCCAAGGCTACATAAAGAGACCCTGGTGGGAGGCAGTGAGACAGACAGACACATAACTGTAGTGCTGCTGTTCCTCGAAAGGTAACATTTCAGGTTTCAGTTTTCTCCCAAGTCATTTTTTTTTTTTTAAGTTTAATTCAACTCCAAGCACAAGCACACGAAGATTTCTCTTTTACTTAGAAAAAAATGACTCCAAAATGTGGAAGCTAAACATAATGACTGAAAAAAAAGTCTTTACAGGAATGATGAAAGGTGACTTGTATTATCAGATTTTAAAATATATCATTAAGCCAAAATAATTAAAACCACGTTGTAATAGCGTCTGAAAACAGAGGAGATCAAGAGAATAAGATAAAAAGCCTTAGAAAGAGGCTCAAGCAGAGGCAAGTATCTAAAACATGAATGAGAAGATGTTTCGCAGCAGCAGCAAAAGAATGAATTATTCATTAATTGTGTCCTGGCAATTACTCTATTGTTTGGGATTTCAGTGTTTTTATTTTCGATACAAGGATTGAATTCAGGGTTTCACACATGCTAGGCGAGTGTTCCTTTACTGAGATACATGTCTGGTTCTCTAGATTCCAATCTTACTCCATGCATCAAAACCAATTTCCAGATAAATCAAAGATTAGCAAAAAAAAAAAAAAAATATGAGAAAGGAAAAAGAGAACACTATAAAATTGCCAAAAATAGAAACAGGAGCAAATAGTATATAATATTGGGCTCGAGAAAGCCTGTCCAAGTATTCAATAAAGCCAGAAAGTGGGGAGAAAGACTGCTAACCCCAAAGCCGCATGAGATCTCTATGCACCAAACCACCACAAATAACACTGAATGGCGAGAGGCTAACTTGAAATATCTGCACCATAGATATCAGCAGAAATGTTAATGTTATAAAAAAACACTTAGATTCAGAGCAAAAAAAGACAGATATCCCTGGATAAGCAGGCACAAAGGAAAAGTATGGGTACTCTATTAACAAGAAAAAATACAAACAAGCTATCAGTAGAGGGAGGGGTCACCTTTCCTCCTGGCTAAATACTCAATAGAAATCAACAGTGAGATGCTGGCTTAGCTCAAGTGATGGGCAAGGAGAGATAGCACAGGAGCCCCTGCTTCACGGTTGGCAGATGGGGAAATGGAACACACTGCCTTTCCCTTTTCTTAATTTCACTTCTTAATTGGTTCTGTGGGAGTGTCACATTATGCACCTCAATTCTACTCATCTCTTGGTTCCCCCATATCCTCCCCTCACCCCTGCAGCCCCCCCAAAGAAAACAAGCAAGCAAACAAACAAATACCACAAACAAAAAACAACAGAAAAAAGCTCTTTCCTCCTCCTCCTCCTTTCTCCATCACCTCTTCATTTGTCCTGGTGGCCTGGGGGCCTCTCACACTGCTGTTCCTAACTCATGGAGAAGATCTGAAAACACCCAACCAGGGGAGGGTAAGCCATGCAGATCCATGAAACTGTAAAAATTTAATGATATGACTCCTCATCAGTTACAAACTTCTCTTTGTAACAGATGGTGCCTTAGTTAGGGTTTCTATTGGTGCAAAAAACCCATCATGACCAAAAAGCAAGTTGGGATGGGGGGAAGGGTTTATTTGGCTTACACTTCCAGATCATAGTCTATCACTGACGGAAGTCAGAACAGGAACTCGAACAGGGCAGGAACCTGGAGGCAGGAGCTGATGCTGAGGCCATGGAGGATGCTGCTTATTGGCTTGCTCCCCATGGTCTGCTCAGCCTGCTTGCTTATAGAACCCAGGACCACCAGCCCGGGGGTGACCTCATCCACCATGGGCTAGCTCTCCATTATTGATTACTAAATAAGAAAATGCCCTACAGCTGGATCTCATCAAGGAATCTCCTCCACTGATGAGTTTACCTTGTGTCAAGTTGACACACAAACCCAGCCAGTACAGATGGAGACCATTACAGAAAACCATAACCAATCAAAATGCAGAGTTGTGGATCTCAGTTCCCATGGATACAATCTCACCACAATTCCTGTTCCTAAAGCTCAGAGATCCTTGCAGAAAGAGCCAGAGGTCTAAGAGGTTTGCTGTGAGACAGTCTCTCCTAGAAATGTCAGAGAAGCTACACCCGAGAAATCTCACCAACATGGCTGTCTACACAAGACCTGGACAAGGATGCCACCTTGTCAGATATGCTCACAAGGAAGAAAGAAAGCTTGTCAGGCCTCAACCCATAGACAAGAACCACAGGTAACTCAGGATGCTGAGAATAGGGGAAATAGTCTTCCCCAGGGACAAGTACACAGATTGGTTATCCAATATCAAAGGGCCAGCCCTGATAACATATACATATATTATTACACAGTATTACAAAGATGTGTGTGTGTGTGTGTAAAAGAAAAAGAGAACCATGAATTTGAGAAAGAGTCAAGGAAGTAGTATATGGGAAGGGGTGAAAGAAGGAAAGGAAATGGGGAAATGATGTAATTATATCACAATCCCCTTTTTGTTTTTGTTTTGTTTTGCTTTTGAGACAGACAACCTTGGCAACAGCCTTGGCTGCCCTGGAACTCACTGTGTAGACCAGGCTGGCCTCAAACTTGGAGATCCACCATCTCTGCCTCCCAAGTGCTGGGACTAAAGGTGTGCACCACCTATGGGGCAATTTTCAAAATTTGCATTGATATGGGAAATGTCCATGATGGATTTTGTTTGTTGTTGCCACTTTGAGGAAATGCAGGAAAGAAAGAAGAGTGGAATGGGGTGGGAGTGGCTTGAGCAACTGGGGTAAGGGGAAACATTGCTTCTTTAATACTATTGTGTTGGGCTGGAGAGATGGCTCAGCGGTTAAGAGCACTGATTATTCTTCCAGAGGACCTGAGTTCAATTCCCAGCAACCACATGGCAGCTCAGAACTGTCTATAGTTCCAGTTCCCAGTTCCAGGCAAACACCAAGGCAAATAAATAAATAAGGTTTTAAAAAAATACTGTTGTGTGTTTATAGACAAACCTATATACTTTTCAATAAAGATCTTCCTTGAGATATTGTTTGCACTCCTCAAAACTGACCTATGTTGTGTATATGGTGATTCTGAGTAAGTGAAAAAGCCGTGTGAGGGTGCCACAACCCAAATTTAGAACTTCTCTCTCTTCCAATAAGACCTCCTGTGATTGTTTCACTGTTTGCACCAGCAGCCCCAGGGAACCACTAATTTGCCTTTTTTCTCCAAAAATTTTTTCCCATGAACATTTCAAACAAATGGAATTACATACTGGGTGTTCTTCTGCGTCTGGCTTCCTGCGCTCAGGGGGTTTGAGGCTTCTGGATGTGTATGTAGCATGTCTTAGTGCCTTGTTTGGCTTCATTGTTAACTATCATTACTGTGCATAGACAAGCTGAATTTCACTTATCCATATGCCAGTTGAAGGGTATTTGGATTGTTTTCATTATTTGAGGAAAGTAAAAGAAAAAAATATGGCTTCTAGTTCCTGGTCTGCTATATGATAAAATTGGAAGACGCCATCACCCTGTCTAAGAAGCAACTGAAAAATCAACTTTTCTTGGGTTTGTAAGCTTGAGGTCATAGAGCAATCATTTTCCTCCAAATTGGCCAAAGTGACTGGAGAACAGAAGAATCCCAGTCTGTTGGAATCCTTAATGAGAAATGCAGGCTTATGTGCTTGAATACTTGGTCCCCAGTTGAGGGCGCTGTTTTGGGAGACTGTGGAATCTTTTGGATCTAGGGCCCAGTTATCAGGCCTAAAACCAGAGGGATAGGGTTAGAAGGTTATAGTTGGCTCCATTCCAGTCTGAGGTCTTAGCTCCTAGGTTCCTGATCTGACCCAAGACATAACAAGCCATCTACTGGCAGTTGCTGTTGCAGATAGAGTCCCAGATGCTGAACCTCACCTGCCACAAAACTGTAAACCAAAAATCAAGACTTCTTCCACTATGTTGCTTCTGTTGATTATTTTGGTCTATCTATGAAGAAAGTCTGCAGAAGTAGAGATCTGGGAGAAGAACCACCATGGGATCCAGCAGGAAAACCCAAATTGCAATTGACAAGTTGCTGGAGACTCACTGTAGGTGAGCCTGAGGAACAGAATCTCCAGGGAGTGCCATTTATCAAGTTCCTGAATATCTGGGTTTCACTCCCTGCGCCCTTGCAGGTTCTTACCGTGAGTACTGGAGTGGAGGGATCCCCATGTGTATTTGACAGGAATCAGGACCATTTTTAAAACATGTCAAAGATTTGACTTCTTCTTCACAAGGTCTGTCTGGAGTGAAATTAGTTGACTAGCGCCTAACCTGCAGAGTTTGCTCAGACCCTAATGAACCTGAGAGAAGGAGATGGAGACTCAGCCATTTCCCAGCACCCACAGAAAGCCAGGTGGGAACTGCAGGGACCCTGTACTTCCAGCACGTAGGAGGCAGAGCAGGAGAGCCTTGCAATAAGCTGGGTAGCCAGAGCCACTGAGCTCCTAGTCAATTCATCTAAAGGAATCTACCTCAGCAAATAAGATGAGAGTTCGAGAAAGGTCTCCACATGTGTAAGCATATATGTGCAAGGGACGTGCACACACACCCCAAAAACTAAAAAAAAAAGACTGAGCCTGATCACAGGATTAGAGAACACTACACACACACACATACACACACACACTATACACACACACACACACACACACACACACACACATACATACACATCAGTTCCTGTATCCAGTATTCCCCAACCCCCATACACATACTAGCAAAAAAATACTGACATGTAGCATGAGTTTCTGGCCTGTCCAGCCCATGATCCAAACCCACAGACCCGTAGTCCCACAGAAACACACAGAGGCTTGTATTAACCGCTTGGCCTATGGCTCAGGCATATTACTATCTAGCTCTTGCATCTTAACTCAACCCGTGTCCATTAATCTGTCCTGCCACATGGCCCGTGGCTGACCTATTACTTTATCTTGCATCTTGGAGGGCTGGATCATATCTTCCTTGACTCTGCCCTCTTTCCCCAGTATCTATGCTTGGATTACCTGCCTACTTCCAAGATGCCCTGCCATAGGTTGAAACAGTTCTTTTGTTAACAAATGATATTCACAGCATATAGAAAGACATCAAGACAGGTCTCAGACACAGAGATCTTAAGCATGTTGGAATTGTCCCACTAGGACAAGACAACTGTGTCCGTGTGCTAGGGCTCTTGTAGCAAAGTGGGCAATATAAAAGACCATGACCTTCTGAGAAAAAGAGACAAAAAGAAATGCTAGAGAGCACAGCACTGTATCAGAAGTGAAGAATGCCGGTGATGGGCTCCTAGCAGGTGGACCATGAGCTTGAGGAAATCGTAATAGAAATCTCCAAAACCAAAAACTCAAGCAGGGTGGGGGACCATAGGGAGGAGAAGGCAGGACACAATATCAATATATGAGAAATGAAGGTTGTTTCAAGTTAAAAACAAAATGGAAATATGAGAAGAGAGTTACAAAAAGAAGAAATAATGAAAACAATAATTGCTGCAAGTGTTTCCCAAATTAATGTCAAACATTTAATTGCAGGTTTAGGGTGCTTCAAAAACACCATGTAAGGTAACCACCCCAGTTACATCTAAGCATACCATTTTCAAATAGAAGAAAGTGGAAGATTAAAGAGAATCCTGCCGGAAGACAGGAAAATGTACCTTCCCTACACATAAGTGAAGATGGGAAGTATATCTGACGTCTCCGGGAGACCACCTTGTTAAGAAGAAAGTGGAATATTTAAAGTGCAGTGGGGAATAAACATTAACCTACAATTCTATACCTGGAGAAATTATCCTTCAAATGGAAAGAGAAATAACAATAAAACAGAAGGAATTTATTTACAGTGGACCCACAATTCAGAAAATGTAAAAAGACATTTAGAGAGAAGAAAAATGATGACTGTCAGAAATGGGGACCAAAACAGAGATGGAAAACACCAGAGAGAAATTAAGTGAAGGGGAAATTATGTTTTTCTTATTCTGAATTGATTTAACAAATAACTGCTTGTTTGAGAAAACTAGTTAAAATCACACACACATACACACACACACACACACACACACACACACACCAATAAGCCAAATCAGTGACATCACCAGTGCAGGATGGAAGGTGGAAGGGAGAACTGCCCCATGAAGGTACTTGCTTTGTGAGAGATGTAATCTTACGTGGGGCCTCGGGTTAGTTGTAAATGTACCTTACAAACTTTGGGACAACCATCAAAGAGAGAGAGGTACATTAGACATTAAAAGGCAGAAGATGCTGAAGTCATAGAATCTGTTTGCCTAAAGCAAAAGGCAGAGAAAGAATACAAAACTCAACTGCAAAAACAAGGGCAGAAATCGGTGAGAAACATGGGATTAATAACCTAACTAAACCAAATTTAGCTTTAAACATCAATGTCCCAAATGCATCAATCAAAGTCATTGACAAAGTGAATAAAAGAAAATAAGACCCAACTGCGTATTGTCTGCAAGAAAGTACTTTTAGTAAAGGCATGCAGAGTAGGAGTGAATGAATTCATGGCCAGTGGGATTATTGGTGGAATGCAAGGATAGTTCAAAACAAGAAACAGAAACTCGTGATCAAGGTGATACACTGTATCAACTAATGAGGTGGAGAATCTTACATGATTATCTCAACCTTCGAAGAGAAAGCTTTTGAAAAATTCAGCTCATTTTTAAAAAAATTTAAGACACTTAAGAAAATACAAATTGAGTAAAAGCCGTATCTGAAAAAATCCACAGCAAACATAGTTCGTGGTGAGAAAATGGAAGCTTCTCTCAGGGACTGGAAATAAGACAAGGATGTCCTTGTAAAGACGGGATGTCCATCGTCAGCTAGTGTTTGGGAAGCTGTGGGACCTTTGGGGCTGGGACACATGGCTAGTGGAGGTAGTCATGGGAACAGGTATTTGAAGGGTTATATCCTGCTTTGGCCCTCTATTTTCTTCCTAGTCAAGACTATGTAAGATGCCACAAAAGCAAGCTCTTCACGGAAGACAGACCTACTGCAGTTGCAGGACCATATTAGCCAACACAGACTTGAAATTCCTTACAACAACAAACCATATAAATCTACCCACCTGCAACTTGTTCCTCTCTGGTACTCTGTCAGTTACAAAATGACCTAATATTAGTGACAGTTCTGTCCAAAGCAATTAGGCAAGAATAAGAAATAGACGCCTGAACTAAAATAATAATAATAATATCTCTATTTGCAGATATGATTTTGAATGTAGGAAGTTCTGAATAGTTCACAAAAGCCCTTAGAAGCAGTGAGTTTTGTAAAGTACAACACAAAGTCAAAATGATACAGCTGTATTTCTATACTCTAATAATAAATGATCTAAAAGAAAATTATAAAAACAACTCCACTTATAACATCAAAATAAAAATGTATCAATAAGATTTAAAAGGTTTTGATTATGTGTATTTGCATGTGGTATGTGTGTGTGTGTGTGTGTTCAAAGTTCAGAAGGAGTTGTCAGATTCCCCTGGAGCTGGAGTTATAGGAGGTTGTGAGACACCTCATATGGATGTAGGAACTAAGCTCCAGCCCTCTGCAAGAACTGTATGCTCTCTTAAGCACTGAGCCATCTCTCCAGCCCCCATGTTAATAATTTTTAAACAGTGTAATACTTAAAATTTCAGTTAACTAGGGAGATAAAAGATTTGCATGATGAAAACTATAAAATATTGCTGAACAAAGTTAAAGAAAATGTAAATGGGGGCTGGAGAGATAGCTCAGAGATTAAGAGCACCGGCTGCTCTTCCAGAGGACCCAAGTTCAATTCTCAGCAATCACATGGTGGCTCATAACCATCTATAGTGGGATCTGATGCCCTCTTCTGATGTAAAAATCATACATGCATACAGAGCACTGACAGATAACATAAATAAATCTTTTTAAAAAGAAAATATAAATAAATAGAAACTCTATGAGTATGGGTAGGAGAACATAATATCAAGGTATCAATATTGCTCCAAACAATCTATACAGTCAATGTAATCTAGTAAAAACCCTGATGCTTTTTTTAAATAGAAAACTCCATCCTAAAATCAACACAGATGCTCGATGAACTTTGAATAATCAAAACAATTTTGAAAAGGAACAAATTTAGAAAACTCTCAGTTCCTAATTTCAAACTTTATACTTACTAAATATAATCTCTAAAACTACAGACGCATGGGAGGAAATAGGAAGAAAGCAAGAGCCTTATGACATGGTATTTGGCAGTGGCTTCTTAGATGCAAACGTCAAGAGCACTGACGAGAGGAAAAATGAGACAACTTGAGCCTTGTGAAAAAAGTTAAGTGTGAGTCCAAGGACACAATTAAGAGTGAAAAAAGGTGACCTGGAGTATAGAGAGTATTTACTGGCCATAACTGACAAAAGATTAATATCTAGGATGTACACAGAACTTTTAAAACTCAACAGCAGAAACATAATTTAAAAGTAGGTGCTATGGTATTGGGGGTTACTTCAGTGGTTATGAGCACTGGCTCCTCTTCCAAAGGACATAGGTCCAATCCCCACCACCCACAAGGCAGCTCACAACTATCTGTAACTCTAGATCTGGGGATCAGATGCCCTTTTCCAGCCTTCCGTGGCAGGAACACAAATGGTGTGCATACATGTTTGCAGGTAAAACACTCATATGCAAAATAAAATAGATAAATCATTTTTAAAACCCTGAATGTTATCTTGGTGCCAGTGGCACATGCCTTTAATCCCAGCACTTGGAAGGCAGAGGCAGGCAGATCTCTGTGAGTTCAAGGCCAGCCTGATCTACAGAGTGAGTTCCAAGACAGCCAAAGCTACACAAAGAAACCCTGTCTTAAAAAATAAACAAATGAATAAATAACCCCTCAAAACCAAAAGAACAAAACAAAGCCTGATGTTATGACTTTAATGTTATATGCCCTCTCCCCTACTGCCCTCTTCATCAGGTTGAAATCTAATCTCCAGCTGGTGATGCTAAATTGGCTGAAAATATTAGGGGGTGTGGCCTTGTTGGAGCATGAATGTCACTGGGATGATTCTTTGGGCTATATCTTGCCTTTGTTACTTCCTGGCCCCTCTCTGTTTCCTGCCAGTGGAAGAGAGCTGATAGGTGTTCAGCATCACTTCAAGTCCACAGCAGCGGAACCAACCAATGGTAGAGCCCAGACAGCTCCTTCCTTCCTAAGTTGTTTTCCTTAGGCATTTAGCAAGGACAGGAAGAGGCCGGAGATATTGTTCAATTGTTTAGAGTACTGGCTGCTCTTCCAGAGGATCTGGGTTGGGCTTCCAAAATCTATATTACAGCTCACAACCTTCTGTAACTCCAGTCCCCGGGCAGCCAATGTCTTCCTCTGGTCTCCATGGGCACTGCATGTACATAGTGTGTAAACCCACCTATAGGCAAAATAACCATACACACTGTCCTGGCTAGTTTTATGTCACCTTGATACAACATAGAGTCATCTGATAGGAGAGTACTTCAATTCAGAAAAATGCCTCCCTTAGATCAAGGCTGTAGGCAGACTCTCATGGCATTTTCTTAATGAGTGATTGTTGGGGGAGGATCCAGCAGCCCATTGTGAGTAATGCTACCTTAAGCTGATGGTCCTTGGTTCTAAGAGAAAGCAGGCTGAGCAAGTCATGAGGAGCAAGCCAGCAAGCAGCATCCTCCATGGCCTCTGTATCCACATCCCTACCCTGTTTGAGTTTTTGCCTTGGTGTCTCTCAGTGGGGTCTGACTTATAAATAAACCCATTCTTCTTCAAGTTGTGTTTGGTCATGGTGTTTTATCACAGCAACAGAAATTACAACTAAGACACACATAAAATAAAAATAAAGATTTAAAAAGCAAAAAGAAAATTTATGAATAAGTTAGGATATAAATTCTGACCAATACAATGTAACAGATAAGAGGCCTTCGTAGGCACTTTGTTTGCCAAAGAAGATACAGAAATGGTCAACAAGTACCTGAAAGATGATCATCATCATTAATCATTAGGGAAATAAAAATTAAAATCATAGTGACATTACTGCCTCACACTCTTTAAGACGGATACTATTAAAAATGTTGCTAAGTGGTTTGGTAAAATGGCTCATCTGCTAACCACACTCACCACCAAGCCCGATGACGTAAGCTCAACCCTCAGGATCCACAACATAATTGCTGCCAAGCCTGATTATGACTTGAGATCAATGTGGATCCTCAGGAATCGACTCCCACAACTTGCCCTCTGATGTTCATGAGTGTGTATTGTGGCACGTGCGCACACACACACCCTTCCACACACAGACAATTCATTATGTAAATGGAATTTTTAAAATAATAATGATATAAAACAAATGCAAAAATGTAGGTGAAGGTTTGGAAAAATTTCACACTCTGTTGATAGAGATATGAAGTGGCCCAGTCACTCTGTAGAACAGTATAGCAGAAATATAATTATTACATTGAACATATATTGATAAGGGATATATATTATATACTGTGTATAACACATTTATATGATAAATTACCTATCTATGTACATTATATATATATATGAGAATATATTCAAAGAGCAGAGAGCAGAGATGCAAGCAGGTATCTGTACACCCATGTGAATAGCTGTTTCACTCACAAAAACACAGGAGAAAGGCAAGGATTACACCAGACACTGAGCTGTTAAACAAAATGTGGCACACATATGCAAGAGAATATTGTTCATTTTTAAAAAGGGAATAAATGACAAAAATTCAATGACATGTATGGACAATGAGGACATCGTGCTAGGTGATATTAGTTCAAGAGGTCAAATACTATTGCTTTCCAATACACCGGCAACGAACAAGTATGATTTCAAAAATTAAAAAGAAAACCCTACAAATACTACTCACATTAGCAATAGGAGAAAAAGAATAGTTAATAAATCTAGAAATAATTGTATAGGATTTATTTGAAGAAGATGACAAAACTCAGATAAAGAAGTCAAAGGAATTATTTTAAAAACGGAGAACTATCCCATGATCCTGGATGGAAGAGTAATATTGTTTCAGTGCTTCTGACTTAATCTATAGGTTCAATTCGGTCTCAATCAAAATCCCACAGCAAGTTATTTTGTGGCTTTTAGCAGAATGATTCCACACTGTGCACGGAGAGACAAGAAGTATTCTTTTTAACAGTGCACAGCTGTGGTCTACAACAGTGTCTAGCAAGTGTCTTGGGGCTAGCCCAAATTGAAAGAGATCAGAACTGTAGGACTGATCCCACTCCACTTCAAGACTGACAATAGGGAGCTAAGGAGATGATGGATCAGTAGATAAAGGTGCTTGCCGAGTGAGCATGAGGATCTGAGTTTGAATCTCCAGAACCCTGGAGGCAGAGTATGAACATCTGTTATCCCAGCACCCCTATGGGGACATGAGAGGCTGAGAATGAGAACCTGCTGAAGCTTCAGGGTCAGCTAATCTGGCAAACAGAGTGTGAAAACAGCAAAGATACCCTGTTATAAACAAGCTGGGTGGTGAGGACTGGCATCCACAGTTGTTCTCTGCCTTCCACATGTGCACGGCGGCACACGCACACTTGCAGTCACACACATAAATATGCAGAGATATCACAATAAAGCTATAATAATCAAGACATCTCAGTATTGGCATGAGAATAAACAGTTTAGAAAGCACAGGGAAGCTCAAAGTCAAGCATGGCCAGCTGATCTTTGACACAGGAGCAAAGACAATGGAGAAGCCATGGGTTTTTCTAACAGACGGGGACAGAATAACTGGATATCAACATGCAGAAGAAAACGATCTGGACATGGGTCCAATATCTTTCACAAAATAAGACACCCAAAGAAAGTCACAAGAACCGAGTTTAGACTTTGGCTTTAAATGACTTTTTAGTATAACATCAAAGGCATGATCCAGAAAACAAAGGCTTGATAAACTGAACTTGATCAAAACCAAAATGTTTGTGCTACAAAAGATGCTTAAGAAGAATGAGAAGATAGTACGAGCTGTGATGCTTTTAGTAAAGGACTGTTACTCTTAACCAATGAGCCATCTCTCCAGCCCAGGACTGTTACTCAAAACACACTTAAAGTAAGAAAAGAAAAGAACAATGAGAGTGAGCTACATTAACAAGTAGCTCATCACAGAAGATACACAGAAGGTAAACAAACAGATAAAAGGATGCTCCATGTCCTATGGCGTCCTTGTAATGCAAACTGAAGCAATGGCATGTCTATTAGAATAGTCCAAATCTGAAACACTGATTGGAATGGCTCATCTGCACTGTCAGTTTGACTGGATTTAGAATCACCTAGGAGACACACCTTAGGATGTGCTTTGACAGAGTTTCCAGGTGCCCTGAATGTGGGTGACAGCACCTTTAGGCTGGAGTCCCACACAGAATAAAAAGAGGAGAAGAAGGAAATAAGCTGAGCCCTAACACTGATCTCTCAGCTATGGACTGTGGATGAGGTGTAACAAACCACCTCGGGCCACGGCCATGCCTTGCCTGCCATCATGGACTGTATTTCCTTCCATCAGAAGCCATGACAAACCCTTCCTCCCTTAAGTTGCTTCCTTGAGGTATTTAGACATAGCAATGAGAAGGGAATGGGCACACTGATGGTAGCAAATGTGGGTGAAGATAAGGCGCAGCTGGTGGGGATGCAGGGCTGTGAGTCTAACACTATTTCAGTTTCTTATAAAGCTCATATTTTTTGTTTTGTTTTGTTTGTTTGCTTTTTGAGTCAAGGTCTCACTTTGTGGCCGAGACTGACCTGGAACATACTATGTAGTCCAGGCTAGCCTCATATCTCTAGCAACCCAAGCCTCTTGGTTAGCCTCCCAAGAAAACCAAACATGTCCTTGTCATTCAATCCAGCCACGATGCTCTTTGGAATTTACCCAAAGCCACTGCTTACTTGAATCTACTTAGAAGCTGGTGCAAAGGTGTTTACTGCAGGTTTATTTAAGATTGCTCAAACGTGGATGATGCTTATTAATGTTCTCTTAAAAAATTCAAAGGAATCAGATGAAAACAGAAGCAACTTGGCACTCACAAGGGCCAGCATATAGCATACGAATAACCCAAAACATATAGCCTTTGTATGTATCAGCCATAAACACCGAGGAATTGAAAGGCATAAAAGAGACCCCACTCACAAAAGCCACAGCAAAATAATAATAATAATAAAATGCTTTACAATAAACGTGCAATTCCTCTATCAAGCCAAGTACAAAACTTTACTGGGGGACATAAAAAAAAAGACTTGAATAGATGGGGAGACATAACTTACTCCCAGAGGGCTGGCTCAATATTGTAAAGATGTCAGCTCTCCTCAAATTAATTTATAAATTTAATGTGATTCCAATTACAATCAAAAAAGGACACACCAGAAGGACACACACCAAAATGCTAACAGTAGTACTTTCTGGAAAGTAAAGAACGTAATGGAGTGTACGCTTTTGCTGTTGTTTGGCAAGCCTTCCACAGTCTTAAAATGCTCTTAAAGAATATTTAATAGCATAGAAAGCAGCCATCTTCTTGCCTCAAAAAAAAAAAAAAAAAAAAAACACCCCTGCAAATAATATCATGTGATCCTTGTTTATCAAATGAAATGTGGGTTTCAAAGTATTATTTATAGCTACAGGGAAAAAATGGAAGGATTTGTATTCAAGTGTTACTCTAGACCAAGTCTGGGTAGAAGAGGTTAATGAATTACTTTGATCATCATATTTTCTTGTTTTTTTAAAAAATTATTTATGGCAAATATGTACTATTGCTTCAAAATAATTTTTAAAAAGCATGTGTGTATGTGTGTGTGGTAGCTCAGTGAGTAGCAAGTAGGTATGGGGGCTGAAATTTGAGTCCTAGCATCTACTTAAAAAGCCAGGAGTAGCTGTGTCTGTAACCCACTGCTGTGGGTATTGGGGGCTGCAGAGATGGGGACCACCAGAGCTTGCTCCAGGCTCAGTGAGAGACCCTGTATCAAAAGAGACCGACAGCAGAACACAGGAAGTCTTCTCCAGCCTCTGCACATATATGCACATATATGCTAAATACAAATGCAAAGAGATGGAAAAATGCCAAATAAAATTTTAAAAGCAAATTAAAAAGACCAAAAAAGCAAAACAAAACAAAGAAAAATCAAGAGCTCCTAGAGTCTGGTTGTTTTGTATCGGAAGAAAACCATTCCCATATATCCCAAAGCTGTGGGGACACAGTGCTTTTAACAAGACCCCACACAGACTGAGACTTAGCCTATGTCATTCAGTTTCATGAAAACCCATTGGCCTGTGCCAACCTGCCCCTGGACCCTCATCAGCATAGGTCCTGTTTCCCAAGAGTTCTCAACACAACAGACTAGTTGGTCATGGCTAACAGGTGCCTGCAAGTGTGTGGTTCCATTCTTACACACAGCAAGCAGAAAGAGTCCCCATTCAGGCTCCAGGGATAGCATGGCTTGGTTCAGACCCAGCCATCTCTACTAGAGGAGGCTCTTCCATATTTTCCAGACTTGTTTCCCCAGAGTGCAGAGTGGGGTAAACATCCTAAGGTTGGCTGCTCCAAGGAAGAACTACACAGGCAAGGTTGACTGTGTTGACATGCTGAGGTCTCAAAAGGCAACCATTATTGAAGGAAACAAGGTAATCTAGAAAAATGAGTTAATTTAAGCCTCCGTATCCCACAGCAGATGCCAACAGCCTTTTCTTGTAGATATCCTGAGAGTAAACATTTCTGACCTCCTGGGCCAGCTCATCTTTTTTCCAGTGACTCAACTCTGCCATTGTAACATGAAGGCACCCACAGAAAACATAAACCAATGAATATTTCAATAAAACTTTGGGGACACCAAAACCAGTATACAACATTCACCACTGGACTGTGGTCTGTACCCCAATTTTCAGGAAGAATGACCTTCACCTTGGAACAGATTATTTCCTTAAGAAAAGCAGTACTGAGGCTACAGTTCAGCTAGGTGGCAATTAAATTGTTGTACCAAAGAAACAAGGGGTATGTATACTGAGTTTAGGGTGGTGAGGCACGAGAAAGATGGAGGCAACCCAAGAGAAGTGAAGGGACTTGAAGCAGGCCCAAGAAGAAGACCCAGGACACTCTAAGCGAGGGCACTAGGAGGTGAAGCCGGTGGAAAGCCCTCAGGGCAGCATGAGGTCTGGTGATTCTGAGAAGGTGGACTTGGTACTTTGTCATTTTCTCTTCCAGAGCCCTACAGTTAGAAATGTTGGCCACAGCAAATAGCATCAACTTTTGCTCTTTGGGAGAAAATGGCGACATTCAGCATGGGTGAATCAGGAAAGAGGTCCAGGGCAGCAGCGATAGGGCCAGAGAGACAGAAACCCAGTAGAGAAACTGGAAAGAGAGGTGATTGGCAGACACAGGATGCTCTAGAGCACTGGTTCTCAACCTGTGGGTCACACCCTTTCACAGGAGTCGCATGGCAAGCATTTACATTATGGTTCGTAACAGTAGCAAAATTGGAGTTTTGAAGTAGCAACAAAATAACTTCATGATTGGGGGGTCACCACACCATGAGGAACTGTATTAAAGGGTGGCAGCTGTAGAGAATTCTAGAGACTGGAACACTGTACAAGGCTAGAGGCCGCTGTGAGTGAACATGTAAGGGCAAGGTGACCCCAAAGTTTGCCTGTCTCTTAGTCCCTAAGGTTCAGAGAATAAGTTCTGAGTACAGGCAGACCTCACTTGGAAACTGGCCTTTCTCTAGAGAGTTCACTCAACAGTTGTGGGGAGGGAATTCTGGGAAATTCCTGGAACAACAGAACTCAGAGGCAAGCCCAGTTGCTTGGAAATTGAGGCCACTCACTAGGGCCAAAGGGCCAGCTCTCAGCCAATACCCGGAAGATACTCACTCTGACTTGTGCCCCTTATTCATGGTGGGCTAGCCCTGTGGCGTGGCACGCATCCCAGTTCCCCCGTCCTACCTCTACTCCCTCTTGACAAAGCCTTAGCTGAGGCTCCATTATAACCCCAGCCCCCCCTCTTCCTCCTACCTCCCTTGCTGTCCTTCTTCTCTAGAAACACCACAGATCTGCATCCATGCGATCTGACCTGTGACCCCAGTGATACCTGAGGGGAGGTGTCAGCCACACTTTTCTTTAGTTGGGGAAGGAAAAGGGCTCTGACCTCACCCAGTGATAAAACAGTCAAGGATCCCCCTCTACTGTCTTCCCACCTTCTGCACAACTCTCAGTTTCACAGGGTGTCCGATGGTCTGGGTTCGGATCCTAGCAGTGCCCCTATGAACACGCATGAGCTCCGCCCCTGCGTAGCAGACGCTCCTTTGGGCTTTGGCTTCTGGAGAGCCCTCCTCCCACTTGGAGGCAGCTCCTCAATTCCCCTGGCTCATCTCCACCCTCCCCTTTCCCATACATCCCTCATGAGCAGTATTTAAAGAGGCTAATAAGTAGGTTGCCACCGTTGATTAATGCACAATCTTAATCATGATTGCATAGTGTAATTGGCATTAATTTGAAGAGCCAGTTCATTATGAAAATAATTGTCGCTGCTTTCTGCTTTAATAAAATGGGGCAATGACACCAAGGCCATGGAGAAAATGGGATAGGGTGTGTGTGTGTGTGTGTGTGTGTGTGTGTGTGGTGTCCCCAAAGATGTGAGCACGGTGGCTTGAGGCACCGCTGGAAGACGTTCTTCCAACAAACCTTTTCCTGAAAGACTGCTGTGTAAAACAAAGGATGGACCAGACACAAATTCATTGTTCAAGGGGAAGATACTCAGTCCCAACCCCCTTCTGTCATACACTCCCGAAACCTCTATAGCCCTGAGGGACAGAAACTACTGTAGCTCCTTTTTATATAAGAGGAAAGAGAGGCCCATGGTCACCAAGTATGTTGTGAGTATGGCTAAGTGGCAAATTCTCTTCTGCCACCAAAGGCAGAGGTGTGCAGGAGTTAAATGTTTGGGGCCTTTTGGAGCCAGAGCCTACGCTGCTGGGTGCTTGAAGGCGGCCATAGCCAGAGAACCAGCAGAAACTACGAAAAGGGCTTGCTCTGCGGACAGCGCTTTATCAGCCGGATGCTGTTCAAATGTATTTTCATTGGCTGGGCTCTGAGAAGGCAGGGGTGCCACAGCTCTGCAGCTATGGGGGCCTCTACCCTTCAAGACATGCAAAGCACTGCTTACCTTCCACACCTGACCCAGGGCAGGAGAGAAAGGAGAGACAGAACTCGGTGAAAGCCTGGAAAGACTCCCATCTTGTCCCTTTCTCCTTCAGTATGTGAGAGCAAATCTTCCAAAAACATGGCAGATTAGATTTGTGCGTGCATGTTTGCGAGTATGTGCATAGGAGGCCAGACCTTGGATGTCTGTCTTAGGAACATTATTCTTCTTGTGTTCCTCATTTTGTGACAGGATCTCTCATTGGCTGGAAGTTCACCAAGTAGGTTCTGCGAGCCAGCCAGTTTCAGAGATCTGCTGGTCTCTGTCCCTCCATCACTGGGACGGTAAATACATGCCAGCAGGCCTGGCTTTTTCACATGGGTTCTAGAGGTTTCCATGTAGTTCCTCATGTCTGTATAACAAGCATTTTACTGACTAGCTCTTTCCCCGACCTGATTTCTAGATTTTCTCAACTGCTTTTTAAACCCCTAGGAATGTACCCATATGGTAGACATCTCCACATGAAGATGTTACTATGGCAAAGTCAAACTGTAAATTGCATCCCGGTAGACTGCTGTTGACTCTGCCCACTCTGTCATCAAGACTACAGGCCCAAGAGGAGGCCACCATCCCACATCTCCAACTCCTTGTAATCAAGATGGCACCAGAGTTTCCAGGCAGGTGGGACAAAAAGCTGGCCTCCTGGCCGAGGTTTCTCTTTAATTTGGTCTTTGCAGAAGCAGCTGAGCTAACTAGTCCCTGAACACAGTGAGCCTGAGAGATGCCGGCAGGCCTGCAGCAGGCTGTCTAGCGGCCGGGCCCAGGAGAGACATTCATGTTTCTAGTATCCGCCCTGGGATTGGCCTGTCCTCAGGCAACAGCCCCACTCTTTCTATTCAGCCTTTGTTCTCCTTCTGAAGTTTCCCAGGTGTCCTAGAGATGAACTGAGATACTGCTGATCAGTGAGATTTTTGCTAACTCTTCCTTTCCAGGCCGTTTCTTTCTCCTCTCCCAGCCTGAGCTCCTGAAGTACCTTGCACTGTGGCCTGGGAGGACAGGGGAGGAGAGGTTCTTAGCTCACTCAGCCCTTGATGCACACACCGAGTCGAGGTGAGGGGTGTGTACCTCTGAACTGTTTTCTTGGGCTTCTCTGTGCCCTCCATAGGAGGGGGAGCAGGTGGAAGGATATGGTGGCTAGCTTTCCCTGATGGACACAACACACACAGGTGATCCTGACTTAAAATAAACAGTTGGTCAAGTTTACCATGGTATGAGAGCAAGACATATAGAGTAATCACTGTCTCGGAAATCTGACCTCGTCCTGGAGTAGCGGTACATGGCATCGTACCCTTGTGATGCTCGAAGCAATGAGCGGCAGTTCTCAATCAGCTGCATTCACTGGTGAGGGGAAATGATGAATATACCAGTGTCCTGTGTGCACAGCTTCAATCCAATGCAGGAGGCCGCATGTATGAGATGCATTTTCAACTTATGACGAATTTAGAAGGACATGTCCATTGGAAGTCGAGGGGCATCTGTATGTGATTTAGGAAGGCTGAACAGCACCCAGCAGAGAGGTCCAGATGCATGTCTCTACTTTCATTCATTCACTCCCTTTTCATACATTCATTTGCATAATCATTCATGACACAGCTAATTACTGACCACAACTATGAGCAGGAAGGCATAGTGCAGCTATCAGGTGAGTATAAGCCATAAAAGCATCCAGGCACTGCTGGAACTCTGGGCTCTGGCAGAAAATGACTTCGACCTGGAAATAAAAGCACTGTTAGGGTTTCAATTCTCCTGTGATGAGATTCCTTGAATCAGCAGGGGACTCAGGAGAGACAGGGCTGTGGCCATTATAGGGGAGGCAACCTGTGACCTGCCCTGAGCTCAGATGTGAGAAGAGCATGAGAACCAGGTGCAGGGAGACTGGCCTTGGTCTACCATGATGAGAAGAACTTGAGCTTGGGTAGCGCCAGTAGGGAGAGAAGTGGGGGGGAGGGTGGAAGTGTGTGCTACAGGGCTTGTTATTCTAGGACTGGCTAGGGGTGAGCTGATGGGCTCTGCCAAGGGAAACCGGATGTATGGAAGATGACCGCTAGGCTTAAGCAAGGGCATTGCACAGGTAAGTCACCTTGTATTAATACTACAACATCTCTATCTACGTGGCCTCAATCAATTTTTCTCTGTGGCCCCATGCTTCTGCCTCTTGTCAGAAATGGGGACCTTGGTAATACTTACCACATAGGGTACCCTGAAGCTTTAGCAGCATAAATCAGTAAACGGGCTTAGTCAGGTCTCAGTAAGAGGAGGTTATACTTATGGGGTGATATGGAAGCCGAGGGCCTTTGCTTGAGACACAGGTATCCAGGAAAGCGGCAGCTCAGTTCTGCAGAGGGTCTGTGCCCACCCCTGAGGTCCCAGAGGGTCCTTCTGATTGAGTCTTGGGGCCTGGTGGCAGCTGTTTTAATTGATCTGGTGATATGTGGGGCTTTGTCTGTACAACTCAGGGACATGCAAGTCAAATACTGTGACATCGACCGTGTCAGGAGGATGGCTGCAGGCTCCTGAGCTGCCCAGAGACCCTGATGAGGAATGGGCTGTCATCATGCGGAGGAGCTGGAGCCTGGTTGCTGGGGAGAGGGCTGGACCAGGTGCTACGGAGGGGTCTGGGGAGCAGTGGAATGTCCTTGCCAGAAGGCAGCAGGATTAGAGATCCAGAACTCCTTCATGGGCCTCTTGGAGACAAACAGGGCACCTGCCTCCTCTACTGACTGCAGAATGGCCCCACAGCTTACTTTCCTGCAGGCTTGCAAGGAGCTGAAGGCTAAGCCCCTCATGAATGGCTTGGTCACCTTCTCTAGCCCCAGCCCTTTAGTACAGTACAGACTGTCCTCTCTAACAGTCCTAACCACTACCCACCACCACCACCTGCCTTTTGCTCATGACTTTCTTCAGCCTGCCTAGTCCACGGTTTGGATCTGCCCACTGCCAGTTATCGGGACCAGCAATCCCAAAGTCCCAGAGAAACACACAGACACTTATATTGATTTCATCCTGCTCGGCCTATGGCTCAGGCATATTGCTAGCTAGCTCTTTCATCTTAATTCAACCCATTTCCATTAATCTGTCCTGCCACGTGGCCCGTGGCTCACCTGTGTTCTTCTACATTTGATTCTTGGGCAGCTGGATCCATCTCTAGCTGACTCTGCCCTCCTTCCCCTTCCTATGTCTCCATTTCTCTACCAACTTCCAAGATGCCTGACATAGACCAAAACAGTCCTTTATTCACAGCATAAAGACATAGCAGCCTCCTGATTCACGTTCCCCACTCCAGCCCCTAATTCTGTTCAGAACCTGGATGGTAGGCTTCCTTTCTGTCCCACCTAGAGGCTACCTTTGGATGTCAGACCGACAGCCCTTGGCATTCTCTATGTCTTGGCATTCTCTAAGAAGCACAAGGCTTGGTCAGTGAGGGGACAGTCTACAAGTGGCAGCCAGTGACCAGCCACATAGCTCCGAGGCCCCCGGGAGTTCTCTGCTGAGCACAAATGCTCCACCCATTGCTCAGAGGTTCCAGCAAGATGGTGCCCGAAACAGGAGTCTCTAGTGTATCTCTACAGTTTATGAGCCCCTCCTGGTTTTCATGCTTTCCTATTCTGGTCTCTCTGCATCTCAGGGTGCTGCTTCCTGGGATCATTCCCCAGATAACCTTTCACACCCTGGCCTTTGTCTGAATTAGGGTTTCCTTCAACTAAGACACCTTTCCTGAACTCTGAGGATGTCTTCCTCATGTGGTGACACTCTGTGGAGACAGGGTGTGTGTCCCATTCCACTTCCTCCCTATTTACTCTGTGATCATCTGTCATCTGCAGGCTGGGGCTGGTACTTTTGTCATTCAAGTACATCCTTATTTTTCCCAGGGTCTAACACAACAGTAGAGGCTGTCAGGGCACATTGCTAAGTAAAGAGCACACACACACACACACACACACACACACACACACACACACATCCCACTGTTTGCTTTAAGAAGCTAATTCCAATTCAGACTTTGATATTTACATGACAAATCAGACAACATACAAATACCCTTAGGGCCATCAGCAATGAAGACACTCAGCCAGGAAGATCCTGGTTCCTGCAGTCTCTCACCCCGACCCAGCACTGACTGGTCATTACTAGATTAGGAGGAAACTGAGCTTAAGATGCCCTGACCCACCTGGGCTTGGAAAGGTTGCCAGTGACTACTGACTGACATTCGGGTAAGTGGCTGTTAGTCCCTGGTGGTCATGGGAGTTCTTCTATAACCCATTTCTCTACTCCAAACAGGCACCTGATGGAGAGAGGGGTCCACACTGGGAAACTGTGGCCCCTAGGAAACAGGAGGGGCAGAGGTGAGGTGGGGGTGCTCAGTGGAGAGAACAGTCTTATCATTCTTACCCTCTTCTGTTTTAAATATCAATTGCTATGCAGGTTAAATACTTATTCAGATGCCTTTTAGTTTAAAAGCAAGCTAATTGATCTCTGGAGATTGAGAATGAACAATAAAGAAACTACACTAATTATAGAATCAACTTCCATTCTCTGATTCAGTTTGTTCTTTCCTGACAATGCTGCTGCAGCGACAGACAGAAAGGGGCCTGGGGGAGCAAAAACACATGTTGTTTTTACTACTTGATAATATCCAAACATGTTCCCCTCCTCCAACAGGGTTCCAGACTGGGAGGAGCCCCACCCCCAGGCAGGGCTCTCCTGCAAACTGCTTCCATACAGGCGGGACTGTATGATGCAAAAATGTCAGTGCAGTTGTATCCTAACTAGGATCTACTAACATTTCCGGTCCTCTGCCCTGCTTCACCTCCAGGCTCCACCTTCTCATGTGGGAGGGGCTTCCCTAACAGGCAAATAGAACTCGGTGTTGCTCGGGGAGGGGCGGGCGCTTTTATGCGGGAGTAAGACACAAACATCCACAAAGGTGAAAGTTTTCGAAATCACCAAGAGCTCTGAAATCGAACACACTGCCTGTCCCAAGCATCTCGGATAATGGGCACTCAACCTCTGCAGCACAAGAGCGCATCTCGTCTGTCTGTCTGTCCTGCTGATGAGGGCTTTCTCTTCTCATCCCACCCCAGGCTCGGACTCCACCTGTGGACGCCTGGGGTAGGGCAGAGATTGAGCAACCCCGCTCACTGATAGAACTGCAACCCCTGCAACTATGGGAAAGTGGAGAGATGAGAGGACTCTTCTGGGCCTTTGCTCTGCTCAGTGTGCACTGAACCTCTAAGATGGGGGTCCGCAACCCCGCCACACAGACTTGACAACCGAGGAAACCTTTTCTGGCAGATCATTTCGCTGGAAACGCGCTTTGGGAATCGCTGCGTTCCAGCGATTTGGACCAAAGTTTTCCTTCCCCTTGCTTCTGAGGCACAAGACACTTGAAGTCTAGGGCTATATTCTCCATGTCTCAGTCTGTTCCACATACTCAGCCCCTGGGCACTAGAGAGGAACATGAAAGAATGCAGAAAAGATGAAGCACGGGGTCTACTTGTCCCCAGTGGGTCCTGAGAGACAGGTCCCTCTCTCCTGGGCTGATTCCCAGAGACAGGAAAGGAAGCTGGTTGCTTTCAATCCAGCCTTCGAGGAATGATTACTCACTCGGCTCTCATTAGTGTGCCGATGTGTGTGCACACCTGAGCAGGTGTGGGCACACTTCCTGCCGAGGTGTAAGCCCAGCAGGGAGGAGAGCATGGGAAGCCAATTCATCAACCTCATGCTTTGTGTCTTTCTCTCCAGGGCCCTTGGCTGAAATAAGAGATTCTGACTTAATTATGATCATTAGCAAATGAGGCTCCTTGAGTCTTCACAAGCTTGCGGCTGTTCAAAGGAATCCCCAGTGACCTTGTTGTCCACTAACACCCGTGATAGAGACATCCAGCCATCCGGCTCTCCCGTCACTGAACACTCAGTGAAGCCAATACCGTGTACCAGGCACCTGATCCACAGCTGCTAACACGGTGAGGAGACCTCTACTGCACACATCTGGCTTATTCCCCTAATCTATACTTCACAGGTAATTGCTTTAAAAATTTTCTATTACATTACTTAGTCGACTGTGTGTGTGTGCGCACCATAGCACACATGTGGAAGCCAGAGGCCAATTTGTGAGAGCCAGTTCTGTTCTTCCACAGTGCTGTGTCCCAGGGATCAAACTCGGCTCCTCAAGCTTTGTGACAAGTGCCTTTACCTGCCTCGTCAGCCTTCCAGCCCCAGTTCATGATGGTATAAAAGACTGTTTGCTACTTTGTCCTGTCTGTCCCCCACCTTGCATGATAGGATATAAACTCTGTCAGTCTATATGTCTGGTCTATCACCAACACAGAGGGATCGTTCCATAAACACTTCTTAAATAGAACTGAATATGCATGAAATATATGAATTTGTATAGGCAGGCATGCCATGGCCAGCCAGCAAAACTCCGGAAAGGTAAGAAACGGACAGCAGTTTTGAACTGGAATTTCTGCCTCAGGGTGGCAGAAGGGGACACTGTACAAAGACTATAACCCAGGCCTTTAAGCAATGGGATGTGGGGAGCATGGGGATGCCTCACAGAAGCATCAAGATCAGAAAGCTGAACTCCTTTAGCCCAAAGCCAGAAAGATCCATAAGTCCACCTCATCACAGCTACTCAGAGAGCCCCAGGCTGTTTATGACAGGGAGGGCAGCAGGTGCATCTTCAGGACCGGAGCTAAATTGCAACCTCCAAATTTGCATGCAGAAAATAAGTAGTTTTGAATTTTTTGAATTGAGGTTTACAGGTGCAGTCCACAAAAACCTGCACGTTGAGCAAATGCAGAGGCTGAACTTCCTGCATCTCCACCTGGTAAAGTTGAGCAGGGAGACCCAAGGCAAATGCTAGAGCCAGGTAAACAGAATCATCAGTGATGCCCATTGAGCCTGCCTTCCAAAACTTGGCCATCATGCTTTCACTGAATCCTCACGGCAGCCCTGTGTGGTGGGTTCTCCCTGCTTGCAGAAGAAGGAAGGAAGGCTCGGAGAAGCCGGCCGTCTGCATGGAGACCCATAGTTCTGTGGATACCCAGGTGAAGAAAGACTACTGCAGAGCCCAGGTGAGCTTTTCCTGTGCCCCACCTGAGGAAGGCTGTCCCCTGGAAGGCAGTCCTGCAGAACACACTCCTTAGAACTTCAAGTTCTTTGCCAGAGGCTGTTCCAACTTTGTCCTTTCTATTGTAGCAGCGTGTGGCTCTCATTGCAGACATTTCCAGTGAATTCTTTTATTGCCTCACAAGCAGACGAACCTATTTCCAAGTCGAGGCAATTGAGTCATGGGTCTAAAACAGGTGCAGACTTTTCCCCCAAAAGGACAGGCTGGGTGACAGCCTCCTGCAGAATGGGATTTTTTCATGTTTGGGTGGTCTCACCTGCCCAGTTCCTCTCTCACACAGGTATGGCCTTCCATGGGAGGCTGTGACCCCTGCCTGGGCAGTGGCTGAGAGACAGGCTCTAACAGGTCAGGGTCTCCAGACTACTGTGTACATTCAGGTCCTCCACCCACGGTGTCACCAACACATTTCAACAAATCAAATGCAGAAGCTGCTTCCCAGACCTACTTAGGCCTTCCATCCAAGGACATTGATGACTTTCCATGTTCCAGCTGAAAAGCAGGGTGTCATGCACCCCCTGCCACCTTCATGGTTTCCATTCTACCCTCCCGGGGTCGGGGGGGGATGCTGCATGAATCTAGCTGCCATCCCTGCTCTGCTTGACTTCCTCTCACCCTCCTCATGCAATGAGCCATTTAGTCACACCAGAGTTTTGCTCAGCCAGGCTAAGAGCTGTCGCTTCCTCGTGACCTTGTTTTTGTTTATTTGTAGTGACAACATATTGGAGCACTTTTCACATATTGGATATCATGCCAGACGCCTCACACACATTGTCCTGTTTAATCTGGGCCACGTCCCTAAGTATTAGACACTTGCTGACATGGATGAAGAAGCAGCGGTTGCAACGAAGCCGTAACTGGCTTCGGGATCACGCCTGATGTGCCAAGTGTCTCCTTCCCCTAGAAACCACTGACTGGTAATTAATGACCTTGTGTGTTTGTCCATGGTTCTGCCCATGTCCATCTCCAAACTAGACATAAAGTCCTGAATGAGCTGCTCACTCCAGACGCAGGAGTGAGTATAGAACCCATGTGAACAAAGCTCCCATCTCTGTCCCTGTGTGACTCAACTCTTCTATAACTTATCTTATTGATAAGAGAAAACCCATCAAATGCCTTCCATACCACATTATTCTAAGCATAGGAAATGTATCATGGAGTTAAGCAAGCCAAGCCAGCCCCTGTTTTCAAGATGGCGTCTTCTTGTGCCAAGAACTGGGAGAGCATGCAAGGCAAGGCTGTGGAGAGAGGAAAGAGAGATTCGTCACAGCCAACATATGCAGTCCCTAGGCATTCCAGACAGTAGGCAAATGGGCATGCTTCTCTTTACCACACTCGCCTCATAGCCTGATGGGAGAAAGAGCAAAATAAAGCAATCACTAACAGGATGGCCCTCTGCTGGGGATGCAGTGCTCTAAGGACACAGGATGGAGGGAGGTGTCCAAGAGTTTTCTCAGAGGGCAGATGTAGGCAAAACCTCTTAAGGTGAGAAGTGGATAGAGCAGGAGAGAAACTGCCTGTGGGCAGCAGAAGCACTGAGGGAGTGCACCGAGGCTGGCTGTGGAAGTCATGCCCTGCCTTGCCATCTCTCCTCAGGCAAATCCTTGTCTGCCTCTGAACCTCAGCTCCCTTCTCCAGTGTGACCATGCTGCCCGGGAGCCAGCTCACTGCAATGGTACCTCTTTTCTAGGCAGCACTGGTTCTGCATGTGAGCACAAGAGGATGCAGGACTATTGCAAAGACATTTGTGTCCTCTCAGACCTTCCCACAGCCAGGGTATCTGAAGGTCCTCAGAAGAACACACGGTGCCGGAAAATGAAGTGACACCCTCCTGGCTGAACAGCGAGCTGCAGCTACCAGTGCTGAGTGGGTAACACATGGCTCCCAGTTCTCAACAGCATGGTATGTCCCATCCCAGGCTCTTCATGGATCGAAGTAACTGCAGCAGACACATCTCTGAGGCAGATCTTCTCTTCAGGCATCGTCTGTCCATAAGCTCACCCTTCCTGGCTTCTCTGTTTTATGCCTTGTTTTCCCCAGAACACAGTGGCCCAGCACTTGGCTGGTTTGGTGCAGTTTATACCTAGCTACTCTCCAGCTGTTTCTTAGCACCTCTCCAAGTTAATTTTTACATTTGTGAAATGACAAATTCACCTTCCAAGACTTCTCTGGGCAGGGTAAAAGAAGATGTCTTTGTGCCTGGCACAGAATGGCTACACCCTGCCAGCTACAGGCAGACCCTAACTCCTTTCCACTCTACATGGGAGGCTCACAATAAGGCTGCTCTCCGGATTTGCAAATCCTGGATCTTCTGTCCATGTCAGATGTCAGAAGGCACTACCTGTGCCGGGTTAGACATCAGCTAGGTCCTGACCTCTTCTGTCTATCCAGACTTAGTTGAAATACATCTTGGTACAGCCTCCCTAGCACACCAGGTCCCCTGTTCCAGCTCCAGTTCTTACTGAAGGATGCTAAACTAGACCGCAGCTCCAGGTCTCTGTGCTCCTCTGGAAATCAGCCACTCTATCTCATACCATTCCCCACGCCTGCCCACGCCTGGCTTTTGCTCCAGCCACTGGCCTCATGCTAGCTGCCTGGTAATGGTTGGGGAAGTGAGCTGATGGGCAAAAAAAAGAGACTCCATTGCTCTCTGGGACCAATTTGTGAATTTTCAGCGCCAGCTTCTTGTTCTCAGTCTCTGCTTCGTCCTTGCCTGCCTGCTGCTCTGCTCACATTTCCTGGCTGTTAGGATTCAGAAGGAGGTAGGAGAGGTGGGGATCACCCTCCACCAGGCAGTTGGACGGGAAAGTGGTTCTTGTTTCGAGGTGGGCTAGACTGGGCTAGGGGCAGCCTGTAGAGGAATGGAGGGCCTGGGAGATAACCGGTCCCATGGGGGGAATCCAGAGACAGAATCCACTTCATCTGCTGCCTTTGCTTTTTTTTGGAGCACAGGCTACAGATAAATGGGGCAGGTTTGGAAGACCAGCTGTGTCCCTGCTAGCTGATCACAAGACAGTGGAGTGGCCAACCCAGGAGTCTTCGGCCACCTGCGAGCTTTGTTGAGCCTTATCATCCTTAAGTGAAGACGGAGGACGAGATCATACTTGAGAACTCTCGGAGGGTCGGTCATCTGTGTGATCTCTCCACCACTGCTTAACCTCCCTGAACTATAGCTTCAACTACAGGGTTCCACGAGGATCTAATGAGATGCTGCCATCATCAGAGTCCCCAGTGCACGGACGCTTGATAAACTGCAGTAACATTATTTTCATTTCCATATTCCACTGATCCAGAGTCACACTTTTTTTTTTTCTCACTTTAACATCCCTGAAATCGAGATGGGTCTTGCAATAAATGATAAGAAGGCACCATGTCATAGTTTAATTGGTGGCATTTTTCCCCCTTAGGGAAGTACATGAAAGTCTGTGCTTACATCTGACAATATCTCAGGCTTTAGGAAACCAAAGCAGCCCCAGGCAGGAGGTGGCATTTCCACAGACGACCTGACCTGTTGTGTCCTGAGTAGATTGTACCCACTGTGGACCTTGTCCAGGACAAGTCCTCTGCTCACTTCAGGGACACTGGAAGCCTTCAGAGAGAAACTTGCTTTACATTCACACATCTCCCCCAAGCCATATACCCATGGAACCAGATTGTAGAATATGGCAGTGCCATGTAGGCTGAGGCCCATCCCAGCAGCCTCCAGCCCTTCAGTGGGAAAATGGGTTTAGCAGTAAAAGGGGTTGAACAAGGATCCCCAGGGCGTTGGTGCATCCTGGTTTCTGGGGCAGGAGAGAAGAGATGAAGGAGAGATGTCCTTCCACTCCTAACCCAAGCAGCTTTCTACCCCCGAAACTTCTGTTGCCACAGTTACTTCAACCTCTTGATGAATCCCTCCTGAACACTCCTTGACCCAGCAACTAGTTAGCCAGTGTGCCAGTCCATGTGAGTAAAGCGTGGGCTACCTGAGGCTCCTACCCTCTAAAGCTGGTGGTTACATGTGCTGAATATGACCCTTGGTTCACGAAGCTCACTCAGATTTGCAGCTCTCCTGCGATGGATCTTAAGGATATGGGACCAAGACTGTTTTCTCAAGGAAGAAACCTTCCTAGATCAAGCAATCCTGAACCTTCCTGCTATGTCAGGAGGTCAGTGATGATTCAGATGAGCTGTGTGATCAAGGACCAGCAACATAAAATGCTAGTGCTCAATCCACCATGTAGCTAGCTGCTCCCCCCGCCTCTTCCCTCCTAGAGCTATGAGCTATCTTCCAGCTTCTCTCATAAGCCACGACCCTCAACAAAGCAGGTATCAAAGGCACAGGTAGGAGGCAGCATTCGTCAGAGCTCCAGGGTGGAGAGAAGCCATACTTCAGAGCAGCAGCCTGGGAGCCCATGTGGCACCCCCAACCCTCACCCTTGCTCCGAGAAACCATTAACTATGTAACATCTCATCTTGTTCCTGGGCAGCCAAGGGCTCTGAGTCACAGGAGGTGACATTGCTCTCCAACAGGTAAGTTGTTCAACAGATGGGCAGTCGGGTGGCAAAGAAATACATTATTAATGTTTCTGGTTAAATTAACTGATTAAAACCACCCCAGGTAAAAACGTACATATCAGCGCTTTGCCCACAGCAAATGAGGAATTAATGGAATATGGCTGTTTCTCTGTAATGAGACACAGACAGGGGCTGTCTGGAAAAGTTTGTTCTCTTTAGCTCAGCGGCAGGGGGTTGGGGGCAGGAGGCTGGGATTCCGCTGGTTTCTAACTTCTTTTAAAGGGGCCCCTGTTAGATTGGCTCTGGGCAGGGCAAGGAAGAAACCCAAGAGCTTCTTCGAGCCCCAAGAGCTTCTTCGAGCCTGGTGGAGATCCACTCAAAGCTTCTTGCTTTGCTGGGGGTCTGGAGTGGGCTCAAAGCAGAAGCAGCTGTCCACTAGCAAAGGCCTGGATCAGGTACTGGCCTGCAGAGAGCTAATATAGACTAAGACTTGGTGTATCCCTGGTGACTTTATATAAGTCAGCTTGCTCAGTGGGCCCCAATTTCCTTATCTGCAAGCAGGGGAAGAGAATGTGATCATCTTGAATGTTCTTGGCTACCTCTTGTGTAGCTTCCAAGTCAGAACCCAGTGCTTGCCCTGTCTTCCCCCACAGGGAATAACCTGGTAGCAGCTGAGCCCCATGGGAGATGTATGAGCTCAGATATCTTCTGCTTCTCATGGCTTTGAAGAAGCCTCTTCAACACAAGCACAAGGAAACACTGGTATAAGTCTAGCAGTTGGATGAACACACATCCCTATCCAACACATGTGTACACACATACGCTCAAATGATTCTTTCAGGCACACATCCGAATACAAGCAAGCCTGTATCCAGATGTGCATCTCAGAGTGCTGCATAGCTGACACTCCGCTGTGCAAGGATGATGGTGTGCTCAGGTGGGAGCACTTCAGGGACAGTGCTGGGGCTGAGGAGCACATGGAGGATGTTGTTGGCACAACAGATTAAGGGCCAGTTTTCTCCTCAGTAAAATCAGTTCTATGCCAGGGTTTCTGGAGCTCCGGGAAGCTGTGACCCAATTCCAGTTAGAGTGAGATTTTGCATTCATTAGCCAGGCATTCATATCCTAACCAAGGCTTTCCTTGATCCAGAGAGACCCGCAGTGGCTGGAGTCCCACAGGCCCAGAGGACCTGCTCACGCTGGGCGCTAATGCAGGGGCAGACGCTTGTCTGCTCTGGTAGATTCTGCTGCACCCCAAGAGTAGGAAGAGATGCCGATATCTGAAGACAAAGTGGGGTTGTCTAAGAAAAGCTGTTTTTGTCCTCTACCACTAAGGCTTCTGGGAGAACGGGAAGGGAGGGAACGTTGAGTCCCAGGACCCTAGCGCAGGCCTTTCTAGCCTGAGGTTTCCAGTGAGGTGAACAGGGAGGGTGGTACCATCTGATTGTTGCCAGCAAGGAGGCCTGCTAGGGGGTCAGTGCAGGCAGGCGGAGCAGTATCATTAGCTGTTTACCCTGAGAAAGTTCACACATTCCGAGCCATGCTCGAGCTGTCAAAAACACAGCATGCAGGGTTGGCAGCTCTGCCAACAGTGCTCCTCAGGGTCCAGCAAAGCAAATATTTAGCAGGCACCTGGGTCTCGTGTGCACACGCACATACCTATTCACAGGGGGCATGCATGCCAGCACATACCCTCAGGCTATGCAGACTTACTAGCCAAATACACAGAAACTGGTGTGTGGGTGTGGTGGGGGGCACAAGTACCATGGACACACAAAGAGATACACACTCACAGGCTGATTGCATGCTGTCGTACATATGAACTAGTCACTCTGTGTTGGAATCCTCTCCAAGAGCGCACCAACATGTATCTGCTCACTCAAAGACACATGTATGCTGACATTTACCAGTACAGACGTAGGCTCACACACATGTGAATTCACTGTAGTATTCTCATAGGCACATGCTCATGTCTCTGAACAGCAAGCCCAAGGCAGCCTGCTCCCCAGCATTCCCTCACAGCATCTGGACCCTCTGTCCAGTCTCTGAAACATGTCCTTAGAGTCCTTCTGTAAGATATTTAGCCCCTGGTCAGATTACCTTAGCTGACGTCTATGACAGCTTCTGGCAACCATGGAGAGGGAGACGCCAATGGGGAGCAGGTCCAGATGGCAGCAGAAAGCCCCAGATGTTGTGTGGAAACAAACAAGCCTGCTAAAATAGGATTTGGCTCCAGCTTGGCCCTGCAGAGTGGCCCTTCCAAAGGCTGGGCTATGCTGTCACTACTCAGGCAGGGTGGCATTGTCACTGTCATAAGCCAAGTAGCCAAGGGAGGGTTCAGCTCTGGGATCTGGATTTCTTAAGAGCCTTGGCTCCTCAGCAAAGGCTCTCTGGAACACTTGGGTCCTGGCAGTTCTGAGGAAGTGTTCAGGGCTGAGGTGGGCATCTGATAGAGGACTCCTAAGGAAACACCCCTCTTTCTTAGCCCCCACTAGCCTGGCCACTTAGGCATCTGTGCCAGGTCTGCATTCTCCAGCTAATACTGAACCCCCACCCCCAGGAACCTCACAGGTTCACTGCTGCGCTGATTTTCAAGGTCACCGTCTCCTAGTTTTCAAGGTCACTTAAGGCTAATGCTCTACCCAGATCAGCTTTGCATTAATGTTTCAAGATCACTGCCTTTCTGACACCCGAGCACATGGCATGTAGATCTCGAAAGTCACCAGCTAGAAATCCTCAAGACCATTCTCTGATGGCCTCTAAGGTCACGGTGACTTAGATTCCTGGGATCCCACTTCTCCTTTGAGAAGGCTCTCCCTGCCTTCTGCCCTTTGCTCCCTGCTTGGTGATCTTGATAAGGCAGTATACCTCAGAGCAAACTTCATGATCCTCTGGCTGGTCAGCACCACAGAGCAGACAGAGATGAGAAAGAACATCGAAAGAGATGATTGGGTAGAAGAGCCTGGAGGGCTGTGGCAGCTCACACAACATGCACACACCAGGGTCTCTTCTTTATCTCTCCTCCCTTCATCCTCCTCTTCTTTCCCTTCTTCCTCATCACCTCTTCTCACTTCCCCCTCCCTCCTCCTCCTCCTTCCTCCCTCTTACCTCCCCCATCTTCTATATTGTCTCTAGGGTCACAAACACAGCTCATGCTTAGACTTTCAGGATTTTATACCCACTCCCCCTTTTTGATCTCAAGAGAAGATCGTGGCCCTTCCTGGAAGGGTAGGTAGGTCTAGGTGTCTCTGCAGGTTCTCCCAGGGAGGGGGAGGCTGAATGAGGAAGTAGACCTTACTGAGTCACTGGAGGAAGCTCCTCCGGGAGCCCGGTTGACACATCCCTGCTCCCCAGATACTGCCTGAATTGCTAAGCAAGGAAAACATACACAAATAAAGTGTTGTGTCTTGACATTTGATAATTTAAATCCAGCCTCGAAGGGCACCTGCTTAATTACACACGCAGGGAGCAGCAGATGAACAGTGAACGAGACCCCTGCCTGAAGACACTAACGCTATGCAGCCCAGGCCCTACAGACAGCCAGATTCATCTTCTGAGGTTAAATTAAAGCCCGAGTTTCATTTTTGACTCAGCCTAATTCTTCTGGTTTCCTCGGTCTACCTCCAAACACTGGGGCTTTAAGTGGTAAAAGATGCATTGAACAGCAAATGCAATTCAACAAATATTATGACACACCGTTCATCACGAGCCCTAAATATTTAACGGTTCAATGTTATGGGCTTTTCATTTTGTTTTATTTTCCCTTTTGCTAGATGCGATGAATTCCACACTAACAGGCCCCGTGCAGAGACACCACCATGCCCTACTTTACAGAAAGGAACAAAGTGAATCCGGTTCAGATGATTGTGACCTCCGGGATCGTTTCAGCCTTATCTTGGCTCTGCCCAGCTGGCTTCCCGGAAAAAAAAAAATAATAAAACTGAGATAGAAGGACAGAAAGGGGAAGAGGGAGGCAGGAACACAGAGGGTCGCAAAGCCTCCCCCGGCCAATTCATTTCTGCTTAATCCGCCTGTGCACTGTGCAAAGCTCCTTTGTGGTGGCTGAGACCAAAGGTCGGTAATGGATTTCAACAGGTTCCAAGAGCTGTTGACTGCGCTGAGCTGTGGGGGAGAGTGTGAAGCCCTCCCTCCCATAGGCAGAGAGAGAGAGGGGGGGGAATCGGAGACTCCCAAGCCCCCACTTTGCCTTCCCAATTCCTGATTTCAGAGATGCAAGAAGAAACAGGTTGTCTGCCTGGCCTCCTTCAGATCTGCTAGTATGTGGCTTTTTGTGATGCTTAAAGAAAAGGGTTGGGAGGGAGTAGGGATACCTCTCATCTAGCCTGCCAGAGGAGACCTACCTTGGGGAGCTGAGAAGGCCTAGGGGCCATCCACAGGGCTCTTTCAAGGTTGTGGCTCAGTAAAGAAAGCAGCATGGACCCCTCCCTGAGTGGTGGGTGGAGGAGTGAAGGGGCCAGCAGAGGGGAGAGTTGGGGAGGCAGACTCCCCCTGAAGTTTCCCAGCTGGCCTCTGCCATCCTGGGTGTGCAAAGCAGCTGTGGTCAGAGAGCATCCTGCAATGAAAGGCCAGACATAGCCATGGCTGCCTGGAGAGCCAGCCTCAGCATCTATGCAGGCTCCAGGTCACCATTCATACCTTTCTCCACAGGTCACCTTGGTAAACAAAAATGTGTGTGAGGTGGTGTGCCGGATTTGTACGGACAGAAGAACAAAACGTCACAGAGGTGGATGTTCTAGAGCGCTTGGTTTTGGGTTTAGTCCCTGCTGACTACTTATCACACGGGGCTAGGAGCAGCACTCCGCTTGGTGTGTGCACGTGTGGCTTGATGCAGCCCAGCCATAAAGGATGCACTAGGCCTGAGCATGGCTGTCTGTATCTGTTCTAGAAAGCCTTCGTGGCCGCTCACTACCCAGGATTCCAGCCCAGAAGTCACCCTAGCCAAAATAACGCTCCCCAAACTCTACCTCTTCTAACTTCATCTTTGGTCAACCCTTAAACCACCTGCAGGTCTAACCACAGAGGGCGAAGGACATGTCGGGCTTCAGATCAGGCATGGGAGAAGTGGAACTGTTGTGTCTGTAGAGTAGGGCAAAGGCTTTATGGAACAGGCCCTTTGCAGCCCCTGAACTCTAGATCCTCTAAAATCTGCTTTATCCAATGCTAAGGGTAGTTCTCAGGACTTCATGCATGCTAGGCAAGCATGCTACCAACTCAAACTACAGCCCCAGCCCATCCTTCTCATTTTATTTATAAAGCTAGCTAAAATGGATTTCTATTACTCACAATTAAAATAAGCCCAACAAGCATACCCTCTAGTCTGGACAGAATATTACTTTCCTGAAAGAATTTTATTTTGTGTGCATGAATGTTTGGCTACATATCTACTCCATGCACGTGACTCCTGTGGGAGTCAGAAGAGGGTGCTGGATACCCTGGGACTGGAATTATAGTCCATCATGGGCTACCACCATGTAAGTGCTGGGAACCAAACCCAGGTTCTCTGCAAAAGTAGAAAGTTCTCTTAACCACTGACCGACCCATCAATTTCTCCAGCCCTTTTATTGTAGTTGTTTGTTGCTACTGGGGTTAGGAGTCACAGCCTTGCATATGCAGTCACAGACATCTTATTGAATGGGAAAGTGACCAGAATCTCAATGATGATGTAAATACATGGATTTTTCTCAAATACCTCATTTTCAGTGACTGGAGTCTAGTCTCTTATTCTCTCTTCGGCCAATGCTAAACAGAAATCTTTTGGATGAATGAATGACTGTGTGCATTCATTCACTAGTTCTATTTTCCTGGGTGACTCTGCCATCACCACCCAAAGGAACATTAGGAGCTAGGATATTTGTCTTTTAGAACTGGCCCCTTGGGACCTTCCTCACAGAAGCTGTAGCAGCTACATGGGTCACGGAAACTGCTGCTCTGGTCTGGGAAAGAAAAGCCTGCGCACCTGAGAGGCCTGCTAGCCCTGTGTCTCTGGGATGGCCTGAATGGACAGCCCTTCCTAGAAACTATGTCCACTCTGTTCTGCTTCAGGACTGAGTCTTGTCACCCTGGGCCATTTTTAGCGGAGTCTTCATTTCCCTCCGGACTATCGGAACTCAGTGTATCTCGAGTTTTGTAGCAACATGCTCTATCTCCACAAAGTAAATTTGTCAAGCTATCTTGGCAGGCGTGAGATGACTCTTAATAAATGCAGAACCGAAAGGGACACTCAGCCTGGTGGGGAACCGCACAACAATGAAAGCACTTTCTTCAGGGTAGCTCCATCTCAGCCTGCTGTCCCTGAGACAGGGACTGCTGGGCCTTTCAACATAAGCCTCTGGCCCCCTCCTCCAGACATCTTCTCTATGGTGTCCTCATTCTGTTCTTCACCGTGAATCTGATTTGTTTCACACCTACCAGTTAAGATACTTTGCATTTAGACATGCATTTATTTACCTGCTTCCTGCTCCCTCCCTTAAAAGACTGCATGTTTCATCAGGATGTGAATGAACAGTGACTATTTTGTTGTTAATTTTCCAGGGCCAGACATGGGAGGTGAGCTCTTTACTGTTACATCCCAGCCTCACAATGACTGTCTTATCCTCATCTTCTTTCTTGTGCTCATATGATGCTAGCAATCAGTGAACGGGTTATCCTTGTCTGGAGAGCTGTGAGCCTTCTGGGAGAGTCTGTCTTCCTAACTCAACACATCCCCAGTGAACCCTTCCTGCTCCACTGGCTGCCCCAAGTGCCCCCTCTGTCTGGCTCTCAGCTGCTGTGTCTCAGGCATCTGTGCGGAGCCCTGTCTGCTTCCCAGCTGGCTGGCTGGCACTGACCTTCAACCAGGCCCTTGCTAGCCACACTTTTCAGGTGTGAATCGCCCGTTGCATCTTTGGCCCTCGTTGGCTCTTCCTGGATGCTTTGTTCTGCCTCAACCGTTCTGACTGATCCTGTGTCCCTCTGTGTCCTATGCAGTTCCCTGGCTCATGATCCTTCTCTGATCTCCATAGCTGCTATGACAACTTGGACTTGGCTCCTCCCCTTCCTGAGTTATCTTCCTTGGGCTTCCGGGAGGGCCAAAACCTCCAGATCTGCCTCTCAGATTTCTCCTCCTTAGTTCCCAAGGCTTGGCAGTAAATTTTGTTGCTAATTGTCTCTGCTGATGGTTCTAAACTCAAACGTGGCCAGTTTAGTTTCCATTTAAAATATTTATTATTATTATCATTATATGTGTGTGTGTATTGTACAGGTGTCCTCAGAGTCCAGAGAAGTTAGATCCCATTGGAACCCAGAGTTACAGATGGTTGTGAGTTAGCTGGTGTGAGTACTGAGAAACAAACCCAGTCCTCTGGAAGAGCAAAATATGCTCTTAACCTCTGAACCATCTCTCCAGCCTTGGGGATGTGGAACAGTATCTAACAACCCACCACAGACTCTTTGGCACAGCGTCTGGCCCACAAATCTGCTGTAAATGCACATGCTCAGATGATGGTGAGGGGGAGTCCTGGAAAACCCCAGCTCGATGTTCACACTAATAACCAAGCCCGCCAAAGCGCAGCCTGAACATGACCAGATCCTGTTACAACAGCCTCAGATACGGAGACCCGCATTTACCATTCACTCTGCAGTCTGTTACAGTCTGCTTCCATCCCAGACAGCATCCTTTTCTTCTTTTCTCTATGAAGAGAGAACAAAGCCTCTACTAACAGGCTTTGTCACCCAGCAAGCTACACTCTTTGTTTCCTAATATTCTGGCAGCCCATGGAGGCCAATATGACTAAATCCAGCCACTTCAGACCTGCCTTTCCCTGAAATATACCACCTCTGGGCTGGGTGACTGCACTTGGCTTTAAGTGTGAGCTCTTAGGTCACATGAGTTACAGCCAAGCCACTTATGAAGTTATTTCCACCCACACACTCCCTCCCAGCAATGTGCATTGCCTCAACTGACCAAAGGAAGGCCATTATGTGGACCTAATAACAGGCTCTATTCTGTTTCAGTGTTGACCTTCTGAGAAAAAGATGGGACCACTGATGAGAATCGGTAAGACACACACACACACACACACACACACACACCCAACTTCTGCCCTATTTATGACTTCTTTTATTTTTATTGGTTTTCCATAGTTTATCTGCAGGCCCGTTAATCACTCACGGTAACCAAGTGTCTGTATTGAAGTCACAGGTAGGATATGTCTAGCTACTTTGGCTGACTTGAGGCAGCAAAAGACACTCATGCACCTCATATGATTTTTCCCAATGTTTTTAGGGCAACAGTGAGTTCTACATGAAGGTATATGGGCCTGAATGCCAGCACTTCCGGGCAGAGATGGTGATAGAGGCTATATACGTGGGAAAAGAAAGGACTTGCTTCTTCCATTGATTAGAGGGAATGGTCTTCAGTGTTGGCGGATGGGATCTCAACCCTCCTCTGCTCCTCCCAGGACCTTCTCCCTCTCTATGATCCCTCTCTATGCCCCGCCCCCACAGAGTGAGAGATCTGTATATGCAGAGTCCCCTGGACCATGCTTACTGGGACAGGGATGCACTGCCTCCCCAGTCATGACCTGAGCAGTCATGACCCCAGAGCATCTCTACCTGGGGGTACATGGGCAAATGAGGACAGCAGTTCTGCCTGGGACCTGGTAGCATCAGTGCCATATAGGATTGTGGGAAAGCAGAGTTCTTTATCTTGGACTTTCTGGGTAAAAGTCTGTATGGTTGTCGCCACTGAGTAACCTTCTCTGTAGCTGCCCTGGGTCTCTGTGCCCTTCCCTGGCACATAACCCTTCTGGCAGACTCTAGTGATGTGGTTTTCTTTTCCTGATTATGTGCACCTATTTCTGAATCTCATATTCATTCAGATTACAAACCCACAGCTTCTTTCTTCTCAGGACACTTGGATCTTGAAAAAGATGGGCTTTTCCCCACCTCAGGAATCCTACAGTGCTGTGCTTGTGACTGGGGTGCCCTACTCATTCTCCTGCATCCACTGTCACCTTCAGGCCTCACCCTGGGTGTCACATCTTCAGCTCAGCTTTCCCTCACTTCCCGGCCCTGTTCTGTTCCTCCAGCACACATATTACAAATTATAATTATATTAGGAAGATAGCAAGGTAACAGATCTCTTCCTGGGCCTCCTTGTTTCGGCCTCACCAGACTCTCCCTCTCAAAGGAAGACACAGATACTCAGCAGGCAAAGTTGCTGCAGTGGGTCTTTGTACATTCCCAGCAGAAGCACCCTATAAATTCCTCTGCCATCTCCCTTTCCCCCAGAGTCCTGAGCTCAGAGGGACCTTCTCCTCCAGTATGGGACCTTCCCCTTTACATCTGTAAGTGCCCATCATATGTGGGGTGATTCAGCTCTCTTCACCCCCTTAGTCTCTTCCTCTCTGTTGCCCATTATTCAAAGAAAAGACAGAAAGATGTGTGAGGGTTACTAATGACTTGATTTCAATTTTATTATGGAAATGTATTTGCTAAATGTCCTCCGTTTTCTTTGTGCGTTCCATAGTGTAGAACCTCAGAGATGCTTTCACTGTATATGTGGAACCATGCAGAGCCAGAGTACATGTTTCTCTAAGGGAACTTGTTTGTAATTTCAGTTGGAATATCTAAAGACCCTACAAATGCAATTCTGAGTGCCTATGTCCAGTTAGAAGGTTACCATTGCTGGCTATCCTAACCCTTGACTGCCTAGCCTCACTGGCTATCATCCATCTCTGGAATTCCCAGCCGTAACATCCACACAGGTTTGTTCCACTCAAGTGGAGGAGGGGTCTTCTGAGACTGGAATATCGGGGTCCCTGTATCATCTCTAGATCTAGGGAAAACAAGCCCCCCTCCTCATTGCCTCTCCCCTGCCCTTCCCCCATCCCCAGAAAAGATGGGGATGACTGACAAGCATTAAAGATCTGGAAAGTTCCCTCCTGGATGATCTCACTAATGGTAAATTGATGGGATTGAATACATTCAAGTCGGAAATGATCCAAATATATGCTAATGAAGCTGAATATGCATTATTTAGACTAAAACAAACTAACTGCGAGTCAGGAAATAAAGTAGGTGAATTATTAGTTTGGCAACTCAAAGAATTGGAAAACTCAAGCACCGTTCTAAAGACAAGGCAGTGGCAGGCAGGAAAACGTGGTTAATGAATTCTAAACCAATTAACCGCAAATTGATGGTACGCTTGGAGACTCACCACCCCCGACTCCCCCAGATTGCGGGATGAAAATTTAAAAAGAAAAAGTGCTGTTATAATGAATTTTTTTGGCCTTTTTGTTTCTAAATATGCTTTCCTGAAAACTTGAATCTTGAGAGGGAGGGAGGGGGTGTGGAGAAAATGTATTTCAGAGCTAAGGGATAGATAGGACTAGTTTGGTCAGGAGTGGGGTGAGGGTGGGGGTGATAAATAATGCCCCGAGAAACATCCTGACTCTTAATCAGAGAAATTTATTCTCAGAAAGAGACTAAGCATGCTTTGATGAGGAAACCTGGGCAGACGAAGAAAACACAAGGCCCTGCCTTGCTGAGGCTTCAGCTGGATCAAACCCTTTGTCATGGGGGAGCCTGTGAGGGAGGAAAATAGTGGAAGGCAGGAAGCAGGGACAATGTTCAGGGGTGGAGTGAATGAATAACAAGGCATTTGGGGACAGCAAAGAAGAGGCTGAGGTAAAGTAATTCCTCTCTCACATCCTGAGGAAGGAGTGAACTGGGGGTGGCTGTGTGCCCTTGGGAGCTGAGGCAGGAGGATTGAGTGTCTGAGGGCAGCTTGGCCTTGACTCAGAAAAAAAGGATAATCAAAAACAAAGGAAG